>JADRCH010000099.1:3913593-4003284 GCA_019843965.1 Rhynchomys soricoides | reverse complement strand
TCTCTCTCTCTCTCTCTCTCTCTCTCTCTCTCTCTCTCTCTCTCTCTGTGTCTCCACATGCATACCCACAAACGTGTACATACATTCATGTTCAGTGCAGTGCATATGTGGAGATTATAGGAAAATTTGAAGACACAGATTGCCCCTTTTCATCATGTTCTAAGAAATAGAACTGAGATCATTAGACTTGGTGGCAAGTACCAGTACCAGGTGAACTATCCTCAATCTTATGACTCTTTAAAATATATCAGCACAGTACATTGATCAGTCTCAATTCCTCACTGTTACTCTATTTGTGGAAGTGACATTTACAGAGATAGAGTAAAATGTGGTCCTAAGGTAGAAACTCATGATCCACTATAAGGGATGGTTTTGGAAGAGGATTAGACACTTAAAAATACATTAAAACAGCAAAGAACATTGGGTATCACTGTTAAACAGTTTTGAAGTACAAGTACAATGAGAAGATCTTATGAATAATCTGTGGTTCAGGCATCTTAAGCCTGGGTTTTACTTCATGGAGTTCAGAGATAGCTTTTGCAAGCAGAACAATTCAGGGAGAAGCCAGTTTGAATCAGTTTGCTTGGAAAGGAGTTTTGAACAAGAGCTGAATTGAACAATCTAGTCAGAGTTCAGAAAGACTTAGAAAAAAGTTGACCTTATTTGGCAGTAAACTTCCCAGATGACAATTACCTGTGACTAATTAAAACGATATTTACAGCTGGAGAATTCATTTTTTAAAACTTGGTTTACATTTAAAATCTTCTGAAGCAAATAATACAGGAAGAAAGGATACTCTACATATCCATTTATTTTTCAGGATTACATATGACATGATGTCTATCATAATTTCAGTAGTGAGAAGTTATTTAGAGTTATGGGTAGTTTTGACAGTAAACTTGACTGGATTGAGAAATGTCCAAACCTAGAAATGAACATTTCTCTTTATGTTTGGGCATTTCTAGAAAGGATTGACATGTGTAGGAGCATGTGAATGTAAGGGGCTTCTTACACTCTGGGCTCTCTTCCTAAAATGTGTTAAAGAGAGAGAAAACCAGCTCACTTATGAAGGTTCCATTCTTCCTGAAATCCTATAGCTAATACTGCTGTCATCAACTTAAGTGATACCAACATCCCATCTGCTGAAATTCAAACTTGAAACATGCACTCAATAACAATAACTTTCAGGGGACTTTGTGAAATTCAGAGTCCAACTGTGAATCTTGATAGCACCAAAATTCAGGTTTTCTGTTCTTGTAATGCAGATAGCAATTGTTGAATTATCAGTTTATTGACTACCTCTATGCTACAATAAATATATTTTATATATATGTATAATTGATATATATATAATATTCAAGTGTATATATCCATATATACAGTATATATGGATATTTATCAAGAAAACCCTAATATATTGAGTAAAATAGAAAATTAAATTTTGTGTACAGTATATTAAGTTATAATTTCAAATTTTTAATATATTATCTTGTTCTTGATCTTCATTCTATGATCTCAATTTCATCATTATTTTTTTTTTTATCCATATACCTACTTTCAGTGTTTCAATAAGAAATCCTTTAACCTTTTTACCTGGTTTATTTTCTACAAATAGGAAATACTAGTAAATGTGGTCATCTATTGCCTCTTTCGGTGTCTTCCAATGAAAGTCTATAGTGCCAGATCTTCCATTGTATCATGCCACAAGAAGTAAATATTTCACCTCTACCTTACCCAGTCATGTCACCAGTATCCTTAATTTCACATTAACTATTTAATACAATTTAAAGTAGTGCATTTTAATCATATAGAATAGTGATTGACAATTCTATTGAGGTACTATGATACGATTAAACTGTCTCTTTCTTTGCTTCTGAGCCCCCTTTGTTCTTTAAATGATATACATCTTAAATTCAATTTTTTCCAACTATATTATAAACTTTTGTTTATATTTAGTTCCACATGTAAGATAAAACATAATATCATTATATTTGTGCTATTCCATTTATTGTCTTGAAAATTTATGTAAATGGATCCTTTCAATGCCTAACAATATTCCATTGGGTGTCCAGTACACATTACTCTTAAGGTGTTCAACTGTTAGTAGGTAACATTTTATAGCATGACCAGTGTGAGAACTGCAACAGTGAAAATAGGTATATATTTTAATGCTAACTTTTATTACTTTAGACGTATTTCTGGATGTGTTTTACCAGCATAATACAGTACATCTAAAATTACATTTTAATAAAAGTTTCATTTTGGTTTTCACAGCAACTCTACCAATTTGCTTTTCCACCAGTAGGATAGAAGAGTGTCAAATTTACATATCTCATCAGCTCTTGTTGTTTTTTGTTTTTATGATGATAATAATTCTTACTGTGGTGAAAACATACACTGTAATTTTGGCTTTTGCTGTTTTATCATTTTTGTTTTTATTTCTATGACAATTAATGTTATTAAACATGTTGATGAAATTATTGGGTACAGATAGAAAAATTATAGCAAATACTATACTTCATTTGCTAGTCTGTTTCACTACAATGTATCTATGTTGTTTATTTACCTACATATTGATGGAGATATTTCATCTTTTGCTGTATATTTTACTTATTTCTATATATTGTATGTTAATCTATTGTTTAACAAGTATCTCCCATTCTATAGGCTGACATTTTAACTGTCTTATATATTTCCTTTACAATGCAGACACTTTTCAGTTCTATTTATTCCCATCTGACTATTTGTTTTATTAATTCTAAAGCAATTAGATCTCCACATAAACTGTCACTACCTATGCCTGCATTTTGAAGCTGTTTTCCTGGTTTTCTTCATTAGTTTCAAAAACCAAGTTATCGTATTAAGGCCTTTGAACTAAATTTAATTGATCGTTTTTTCTTGTACAGAATGAGGGATGAAGCTTAATTCTATTCTTATACATGTAGAAATTCACCTTCCCTGTGCTACTTTTTAAAGAGATTGTCTTTTTTCCAGTATGTGCTTTTGATACTTCTTCTTTAATACTTTAGCTCTGTAGGTTGATTTTTGCCCCATCCTTTTTATTTCATTGGATTTTCTTTCCATATTAATGAATAATGTCAGTCTTATCTTGTGATGTTTATGGCATACATTTCGACCTCTGTGTTTCTTTGGTAGTCCCTGAGTTGCCCACACTGAATATTGCCATATGTGTTACTCCATGGAACTTCTCTTTATATAACTATTCTGATTTTTATCTATATTGAAATTCTTTGTAATAATATCCAATTCAGTTAAGAAAAAGAAAACATATCATAAAATCTTTATCACAGGAGTACTTCCCTTTAAATTTTAGTATATTTTAACATATATTGCTGTGAAGAATGACATTGACTTTTCAGGACTATTGCACTGAATTATTCATTCACTCTAATAATGATTATTTTCACACTGTTAATGCTGACATGAATATGTGCAGATTTCCATCATTTAATATCTTCCTCAATTATCAGGGCTTTATAATTTTACAGAGGTCACTCATACTTTTGTTTAGGTTAGTTTTCAGGTTTGAGGAATTGGGAGGCTGCTATTATTGTAGCTGTTTTCAGGAATCTTTTTTCATTGAACCTGTTGTTGGTACACAGGAAGACTATTGTTAGTTTGTCAGTCTGTTTTGTAACTGGATGAAGATATTTGTCATTGTTTGTGGATTCATGAAGAAGCACATGTATAGAGAGCAGAGGAAAACCTTCTAATATGTTAGACCTGGAAACTGAACTCAGGGGGTCAGGTTTCACAGCAAGTACCTTTACCTGATAGCTGAGAGATCTAGACTTTCATAATCCTGCTAAAGCAGTCCTGGTCCTAGGTAATACTTCAATGACATGACAGGGGCCTGTCTCCTAGATAATTTTTGTTACTGTATATATGAAAAACTACTGAATCTAAAAGTGAAGGAGGCTTTCTTTTCTCACAAAAGCATAATGTGTGCCGTTCCTCTAATGAACAAATCAATGGCCATCAAAATCAGCCCCAGGCTTTCAGTTTCTTCATCTCATAATCTTAAGGAATGAAATTCACAAATAACTAGAGGATGAATTTATTGAAGAATATTATCATTACATTATAAGTGGAGTTCAATACAAATAAAGAAAAAAGAACTTCTATATAGAAGAAGGGTATCATATATCCAAGAAGTAGTATCTTTATATAAACCAAGAAGCAAAAGTTTCTGCAATGCAAGTTGATTGTTTGTGTTGGGAGCATCAGAATTTTAGGAAGATCCTGCTTAAACTTTACACTGTTATCCATAAAGATATAAAAAAGAACAGGAAAATTATGACCTTTAAGTAAGAATAATCACTTTTTGACTTGGCCACTAAATGTATTTCAAACTCATAAACATTGCAGGTTATTGACAATGTTGTTGATTACTATTCGGAATTTGACAGTTAAGATCTTTTCCTGAAGATACTATGACACTTGACTCAGAATATGAACAAATCAAACTTATACTCATCTGGATGCTTGATTCCTATTGGATATGTTTCATAGTACTAGAAGGTGATATTCATGCTATATGATATGAAAGAATAACTAATATGCTCCAGCTGTGACCTCTGAGATCAAGTCTGGTAAGGCAGAACCATTCCTTACTCTGGGGCTACTAGACACTGAAGGTTGCTCACAAATGGAAGAGATTATTTTCTTAAAGAAGCTAACCTCTGGTAGATCAACCATACTACCATAGAATGTCATAATTTCAATACTCTATGGGCAGCACAAATTGGGCTTAATGTATTTAATAAATAAAGACTATAAGAGTTGCATGACTGAAGGATTGGGTGGTAGATCTGCCAAAAGCTGTGGAAAGAAAACAAAAATGATTAAAGCAATGTATACAAAATACTCAAAGATTTAATGAAAACATGCATGGCACATTTACACCCCCTTTTTATCCCTCCTCATCAGCATTTGTTGTTACCTTGGTTTCTTACTGGTGCTATGTTGACTGGGATGAGATGGAATCTCAGTGTTATTTGAATTTTAATCTTTTGTTCAGGCTAAAATTTTTAGCATTATACTGAATAAAAGCAAAACTAGAAAACAGTGCTCCCTCTTTCCTGATTTTAGAAGAAATTCCTACAGCTTTACCCATTTAATGTATCATTGAATACAGGGTTATCACATGTAGCCCTTACTACCTTAAAGACTATTTACTATGAAGAATATAAAATTTTGTGAAATGTATATTTTATAACATATTAAGATTATTATAGGATTTTGTATTTAATTCTGTTTAATTTAAATTATAATTTATGGGGTTTGTGATATATTTCCACTGATTTTTCTCTACCTTAGACCTTCACAATTCTTATTCCTTTATATTTAGTATACACAAATATCTGTTAAAGTCATTACTAATGTTCATTTGTTCTCTGTTCTTTTATACTGCCACTTTATTTTCTAAATTATTCTTTTTATATAAGTATGACAGGGGATGGCATGAAGGAAACTTGAAAGAAAAGGGTAGACTGATTTGATCAAAACACATTATATATTTGAATAAAATTCTCAAATAATAAAAACTGAAGGGGGGAGAGATAGACAGAACAGAAAATGTGGCCTATTAGGTTGCCATAGGTTTGGTTTTACCTTATTATATTCTGTTTTGGTATGGTTTGTTTTTATCTCTCAGAATCCTGCTATTTTTTTTTAATGAGAGATAGACACACATCCAGATCTTTATGAAAGAGGATTGTAATTGAAGAAAAAAAATGGTTGTCAAAAAATTCAAAATTTGTTATTAACTCAAATATTACAATAATATCTCATATAATATATTCATATATAACAAAAATCTCTGTAAGAATATAATATATTTGTTTTCACTGTGGACACATCAAACAAGGAATCTGGAGGTAAGTTACTTGATAAACTATTTTCTGATTTACAAAATGGGAGAAATAACTGATTTTGTACATGCAACAAGGACATATCCTATAACTTCACAGAATGAAATCATCATACTCCTGTGAATCAGGCTGCAAGGGAAAGTGTCAACACCATGAATCTTCTCACCAGCTTCCAGAAAGCATTACCCGAAGCTTGCCTTACAGTCCAGAAGAATATTGGAAATAAGTTGCTTTCATTTGTCCTAGATCCTGGGGATTTTATTGTTTGCCAAATACTAGGACCAGAGGCTGGGCTTTTAGGTATATTGACGAGTGAGTATGAACTATCTTGCATATAGATTCTCACTTTGTCTCTAAATTCAGCTCAGAAATGTTAAACATCATGTCTTTTATTATGAAGTGTCCTAGGGTTATGAGGATTTAAATACATTTCTGAGTACCTTGTTCAAGATTTATTCCTTTTCTCATTTGATATGAACTGATTTGAGCCTTACAGCATTTGATTTTGAATGTAGCAAATTTTAAGAATTGTTATATTGTGACATATAATCAAAAAGAATAATGCAACTTTTTCTCTTCTTTTTCGATGAAAAATTTTATGTGACTTAATGTTGGCATGTTACATGAATGCCTGTCTGAATTCTGTATCTGTTTAGATTATACTGTGAATATTATTCTGTATTATAATGCTAAATCAAAAGAGATATAATAAAATGAATTTTATTTTTATGTGCTTTTTTCTCTTGCTTTTGGAACGGAAGTATTGTTTCAATAAATTCACATTCTGAACTACAAAGGAATGTTCAGTATGTAATACTCTGGCTCTTTTTGTTTTAAAATAAAGTTGCTTGCATTTTCATATAAGGCTTGCTATCTTTATAGTTATTCAGGGATCTGAACTATGATTTCATGAGGGAAGATGGATATTTACCCTTCCTAGAATGTACTAGAGGCAGTCAACACTTCTCTCCACTTACAAAATGGAAGTGCATGCACAAATTAATGTACTTCTCTAGAAATAATTCACTGAGCAGCCACTTGTGAATAATGCTCTCCACTTGATTAAAATTGACTAATTATATTGAATTAAATATTTTAGAGATTTGTTTATATTATTTTACTTTGTGTGTATGAGTGTTTTCCCTGAATGTATACATGTGCAGGATATACATGCCTAGATTCTGATATGGACAGATGAGTTAGACAGTTGGAGAGGTGAGGTGGCTTCTGGGAACAAAACTGCACCAGTACACAAAGCAGTAGTCTATCTTTCAATCTCTTTATATTATATTTTAAAGGACTCTTCCAGGAATTAATTTAGCTATGAAACACAACAGCCAGTTCTTCTTAGGTAGAGAAGTATGATATAATGCTATAGGAAAGCTGTAAAGTGGAAGGTTTTTATTGCAAATAAAATCTCCATTTTGAAAAATTGTTCTAAAAATCATCTTATTGGTCATTACTCTAAACATTATATCTAGACACATTCAGCAATTTGTTTATTGCTTCCTTTGTGTGCTCTGTGATAGTTATTTGTTTACATGACTGCTTAATCAACTGAATGTTGGTGACACCTTTGGATCCACTGTGAGTTTCAGAATGAGTAAAGCACCAAAGAAATGGATAGCAGCACCAGGTCCTAGGGTGGCTAATGTATTCATTCATCTCTGCAATTCATAGGTTATGACAGAACTATAGGAAAAAAAATTGAGAAGCCCATTTCTGATAAGCCGAAGTTGACTTGTGCTTGCAGAATTTTATGGCTCTATGTAAATGCTACCATTATTAACTATTGTCAAAAACAAATAATTTATATATAAGTCCAAACCAAGATAGTGTTAGTACTTGAAACATGGTCATTCAATAAATGTACAAACCATGCCTGAAAAATTGAAATCATGATGACATGTACTATTCTTTAAAGAACTTTACATAAATGCTTATTGAGAATGAAATGCTTATATAAATAAAATAGAGCTGTTAACTTCATATATTTATATTTAAGTTGATTAATAATAATTTTTATGTCATGTATATCTCTGTACTGTGTGTTTGTGGGGGAAAAGAAAGTAAAGTATAAATGGAAAGACAATGAAAAGACAGGAAAAGACAAAGCTTTACCTGAGGGCCCAGTTCTACCACCCCTGGGCAGATGATGCTCCAACGTAATAAGGACAAATGCTCCACTATGTTCATAGCAGCCATACTTATAATAGCCAGAAGCTGGAAACAACCCAGATGACCCTCAGCAAAGGAATGGATGCAAAAAATGTCGTACAATTACACAATGTTATATTAAACAGCTATTAAAAACAATGACTTTATGAGTTACTTAGACAAATGGATGGAACTAGAAAATATCATCCTGAGTGAAGTAACCCAGTCACAAAAGAACATACACGATATACACTCACTGATAAGTGGATATTAGCGCAAAAGCTCGGAATACGCAAGATATAATTCACCCAAGATACATGTGATGTTAAGAAGGAGGACCACAGTGTGGATGCTTCAGTGCTTCTTAGAAGGGTGAACCAAATATAGAAGGAAATATGGAGATAAAATGTGGAGCAGAGACTGAAAGGCCATCCAGAGACTGCCGTACATACAATTATCAAACCCAGATGCTATTGCTGATGTCTAGAAGTACATACTGACTGGAGCTTGATATGACTGTCTCCTTAGTGGCTCTGCTAGAGCCTGACAAATACAAAGGTGGATGCTTGCATCCAACCTTTGGACTGAGCGCAGGAGGAGTTGGAGAAGGTACTGAAGGAGCTGAGGGGCTTTGCAGACCTGTGAAGGGAGCAACAATATCAACTGGCCAGACTCCCCAGAGCTCCTGGGAACTGGACCACCAACCAACACATGAAGGGACCCATGTTTCCAGCCGTGTATGTGGCAGAGAATGGACTTGGTGGACATCAGTGGGAGGAGCATCCCTTGTTCCTGTGGGGGTTCAATACCCCAGTATAGGGGAACACCAGGGCAGGAAGGCAGGAGTTGTGGGGTGGGTGGGGGAGCACCCTCATAAAGACAGTGGGAGGAAGGATGGGATAGGTAGTTTCAGGTGGGGAGATCTGGAAAGGGGATAGCATTTGAAATGTAAATAAAGAAAATATCCAATAAAAGAAAAAAAAAGAAATGTCAAAATAAAATGCAAAAATAAAAAAAATGCTACATGCTCTAGCAACACACAAAGGCAATGACTAAAACTTTTTTTGAAACTGTTATTTACATCAAAAGTAGAACAATATTTACACAAATTGATAAAGGTAACATATTCTTATTGAGAATTAAAGCAAGTGATATTATGCTTTTACTGATTATTTGATATTAGAGAAGATGGCATTCTACTTGCTTTGACAGCAGTCTTCTTACTGAAATATTTAAATTTGTAAACACAATTATACATCAAGATGGAAAACTTATGGTCTTTCCTGGTCTTTACTTCATTTTCTCTTGTCAATGTTTCATTGTAAAAATGAAGTACACATGTTAATTGATGGCAAAATGCTTTCTACCCAAAGCGGTGAGCAACAGTTGCACAAATAATGAAAAATAGAAATATAATTTTTATCTGTGACATAGAAATATACTTAGTAGGTTCATTGGAGGTAATTCAGTATGTCTGCTGTAGAGACACTGGAATTTAGTTTATATTGCCAATATCCTCATAAATTTGGTTTTAGAAGGATACCCAGTGCTAGGGTCAGAGAGAGGTAACCCTCAAGGGATTGAGGGGCAGAAATTCAGCATAAATGCTCTAGGCTCAGTGAGAGATCCTATATCATCTAATCTGGAAATCAATAGAAAATCTCAACTGATGTCAATCTCTATTCTGCACAAGTATATATCTGCACACACACACACACACACACACAGACACACACACACAGACACACACACACACAGACACACACAGCTCCATAATTCCTCCTCAGCCATATATTAAAATATGTGTTTATGGATTACAAAAGTAATATGGGTAAGTAATTTGCTTGAAATTCTGGGGCTCAGGGGGGGAGATACTCAAATGATGCCCACATACTATTTAGTAACAATTTCTACATTTGTTCTTCACTGTTGTAATTCTTATTTGGAAATTCTTGAATTTTAGAAATTAATCTAAAGTTTATTATGTCTTTTAAAACAACCACTCTCTCCATATGATGAAAAATAAGCACTGCTCTATTTGACTGCTGTAAAATAATACCAAATATAGAACATCTTAAGCAACAGTCATGGCTCACATGTTTAAAGCCTGAAAAGTACAAAATAAATATCAAGGTCTCTCCTCTTGTAGCTTGGAGAACCTGTGGAAGATGAGGAGGAAGAATTGTAGTAGCCAGAGTGGTTCAGGACACCAAGAGAACACAGACCACAGACATCAACTAAGCAGGACTCAAAGGAGCTCACAAAGATAGAAGCAGAAACAAGCACAAAGTATGTGTCTGAACCATGTCATCTGCATATATGTTATGGTTATTATCATGGTGTTTTTATTGGACCCCCAATAATAGGAATAGGGTGTGTCAAACTCATTTGTCTGAAATTGAAACGTTTATTTTTCTTCCTACTGGATAGCCTTTCACAGCCTTAATATGACAGTTTATGCCTAGTTTTATTGTAATTTCTTATACCATGTCCAGTGCCTATACCAGTGGGGTGTCACTTTCTGAAACAAAAGAAGAGTGGAGTGTATCTGAGAGAGAAAGAGATGATAGGAGGAAGCTCGGAGGAGTGAAGGGATAGGAAACTGTTGCTAAGATGTATTAAAAGCAAAAAAATAAATCTGTTCATGTAGAGGAGGTGATTTCTGGCATTTAATAGCGACTTTTTGATGGTTTCCTCTCAAAGAAAGAAAATTGCTGTACGTCTTTTTTTATGTATAAGTACATTAATTGTTTGTGCTCACAAAAGTTTATGAGTGTATGAACATGTGTATGTGCTTGTATGTTCACACACTGTGTTTCTGTGTGTGTGTGTGTGTGTGTGTGTATGAGTGTGTGTGTGTGTGATGT
The DNA here is from genome assembly GCA_019843965.1 of Rhynchomys soricoides. Lineage (NCBI taxonomy): Eukaryota > Metazoa > Chordata > Mammalia > Rodentia > Muridae > Rhynchomys > Rhynchomys soricoides. The sequence goes on along the minus strand of JADRCH010000099.1, from coordinate 3,992,366 downwards.
GGTGCATGGTTAGGACCCAGGTCCTTATCTTCTCAAAATCTTCTCTACCTTTTTTGTTTGTTTGTTTGTTTTGTTTTGTTTTGTTTTGTAGACATAATATTTTACTGAAATCAGTAATTCAAGCTCATCAATTTCTCTTGATTTTTCTGGCCAGTGCTGGCCAGTGACCTCTATTGATCTGCTTTTTTTCATGTTCACATATCTGGGAATCTAGGTTTTTGCCACTGTACAAAACTTGGGATATTAACTTGGGTTTTCTTCTGAATTACCAAGTGCTTTACAGAATAAACAAATTCCTGGGCACAACTATCATTTTATTTTATACTTTTGAAGGTCCTAATATTGAGATTCTATACTGATGACCTTATCTGAACCTAGTTGTTTCCAAATATAAGCTCAAAATACCATGTCATCAGGAACTGAGTTCTGAGAAGATAGACTTTTCAGATACAATTTTTTTTTAGTCTTTACCAGACTTTACTACCAAAAATCAAATGAAGCCTAAAATAATATTCTACTGATATTCAGCAATATTCTACCAACTACTGAATTATCTTAAAATTATCAATTCAGTCCTCATGCAAAAAATGTTATATTCATTTCAATTAATTTTATTTACTATTTATTTATGTTTATTTTTGAGATTGTATTTTAATCACATCACCTCATCCTTCTTTTCTTCCACATGAAACCTTTCATACATCTCATTATGCCTTTTTTCAAATTCAAACCTCATTTTTATCAACTATTATCACATACATATTTGTACTTATATTCCCATATATGCATATGTACATATATTCACTTAGTTTTAATTATATGCAACTATGTGTATCAGAGTGAAACCTTGTGCAAGAGAGTACAGTGATCACAGATGTCATAAGAGGCAGCAGGTTCCCTGGAAAGGATTTTACAAACAATTCTGTACTTCTTTGACTTTGATGTTGGGAATTGAACTCAAGTCTTCTGAAAGGGCAGTATACACATGAATATTATTAGGTTTGTCCAGGTAATATAGGAGTAAGTATGGACTAAGAATAAATCTACTGTAAACTTGGCTTTAAAATTCCTGGTATTTTAATGAGATATCAAGAGTCAACAGATTACACAGATACCTTTCCATTGTCACTGATAAGTCTCCTCAAAATAGTTATGTACTAGAATTTGTTAATCACAGTGCTGCTAATTTAAACTTGATTCTTCATGCTTACCAGCATGGAATTTACAACCCAAGCCATTTTTGTGCTTTACAGTCATATTTTTGGGGCAAGACACTTCTGGGTATTTTGTTTGTTTGTTTTGCTTTGTTTTGTTGTATTTTATTTGTTTTTGAAATAATTGTTTATGCACAATCTTTCATGTGTTTTTAAATTTTGATTTAAAAGATTTTTATGCAATTGTCATCATGTTCCTTTCCCCATTTTCTCCCCAATCCTCCCTTCTTCTTGTTCTGACTTTGTCTCTGTTTCTGTTTCTCCTCTCTCTCTCTCTCTCTCTCTCTCTCTCTCTCTCTCTCTCTCTCTCTTCCTCCTCTTTCTCTTCCTCCTCTTCCTCTCAACAAATACTAAAAATAAATATACAAAATATCAAAACAAAGAGGTGTTGTAAGATAGAAAAAAGAGAAACTAAGCCTCTATAATCCCCCACAAAACTGAACAAAACAAGCAAGCAAACAAACAAACAACAACAACAAAACACTGAAGCTATGTTTTCTTCACTAACTTTTACTCCTGGACATTGAGTATGTCCATGGTTGTAACATCCAGTAACATTCCACTGGAGAAAACTGATTTTCCACTTCCCAACAAGTATCAGTGCAATAGCTATGTGGTTAAGAGGGAGACTGCTTCTATTCCTTTTTTCAGTCCTGTGATTATGTCTGGTTTGGACCTCTGCTGGTCTTGTGCATGCCTCCACAGACTCTGTCAGTTCATATGTGCATCAGTCCTGTTATTTCTGAAAGGTACTGTGTCACAATACCATTATTGACATTGTATGCCACCAAGCAGAAGTCCAGTGCCAGGAATGATTTTGAATTGTTGACCAAGGGGATTCTACATGCTATTAGAAATATTATAGGCTATAGGCAGAGTGAATATAAGGTCCTATTCTTGAGAGGGACACTGAATTGACGTCCTATACAAATGAAGATATATCTCTACTGATGAGTGTCAAGGTGCTGGAGGATACTATAAGTACTTCCAGAAGAGAAAGATAATTAATAATATCACCCAGCTACAGATCCCACAACTTACAATATAATCCTAATTAAAAGATATACTAGTAAAATAGAGCCATAATGTTATGGGAGTTACAAAATACTTTTGGTTTCATTTAAGGTCCACATGATGTGATGGAATTCAACTCAACACTGTTAAAATGGTCAACAACCTAAGACTATATTGATCGTGACATATAGAAAAACACATACTTCAATTATTCTGCTAAAGGAGCATAGCGATAACATGATTCTTTCCATTTGCCTACAAAATTAATGATGTCTTTGTTTTTAACACCTGAATAGTATTCCATTGTGTAAATGAATCCCACTTTCTGTATCCATTCCTGGATTTAGGGATATATCATGTGTCCTTGTGATAATGTGGAAAATCTTTTGCATATATGCCCAGGAGCAGTATAGCTGGGTTTTCTGTTAGAACTTTTTCCAATTTTCCTGGGAAACTATTAGATTGACTTCCAGAATGGTTGCACAAGTTTGCAATCCCACCAGCAAGTAAGTATTCCCCTTTCTCCATATCCTTGCCTGCATGTACTGTCATGTGAGTTTTGATATTAGCCATTCTGATTGGTATAAAATGGAATCTCATGGTTGTTTTGATTTTGATTTCTATTGTGTCTAAGGATGTTTAACATTTCTTTAAGTGCTTCTCAGCCATTCAAGAATCTTTTGTTGAGAATTCTTTGTTTAGTTCTGTGCCCCAGTTTTTAATTGGGTTATTTAGATTGTTGGAGTCTAAATTATTGAGTTCATTGTATATTTTGGATATTAGCCCTCTGTTACTTGTAGGGTTAATGAATGTATTTCCCAATCTGTTGTTATGGATAGCTCTGGTGCTTTATGTATTCTAATTCTGCCCTCATGGGAGGGGCCTCAGAGTAGTGAGTTACAGCTGTGACTTCTTGTGAGCTAATCCTCTAATGAATAAAAAAGCCAATCACTAGATGCATAAGGAGGGACTTCCAGGTCGGAGGAGGAGAAGTAAGGAACAGGAGAGAGAGAGAGGATTCTTTTGGAATGGAGACAGCATGTAGTAGGTAAGATGTTGCTAGTAGAGTCTCTTGGTATCATGGAGGATCCACAAGGATTTGCCACCAGAGGAATCAAACTTTGATAAGGTTTAAAAGATTAGGTTTTTGTTGATGCACCCAGAGATTGAGTTATTTTTGTTTCTGAACTAAGTTTGTGTTGTGTTTTCCTTCACATGGCGGCTCGTAGGGTACAGCGGCAAAGTGTGGGTTTGCCTGATGTGCATCGCAGAGGCCATGGGGGTTATTGAAGCTTGGGGCTGGCCTGGTAGCAACCTGCCAGTGGGAACGTAGTGAGCATGGAGCTCTGACTCAGAGCTCCAAGAGATTAAAGCAGGTCTGCGATTGCCTGCCAGTGCATGGCTGGCCAGCCCTCCGGGGATGAGAGAATCAGGGCATAGCGCAGGAACATCCTGCCATACTTTCCTTCTTTTTTAATACTTCCTGCAAAAATCTCTTGTCAGCCAATAACTGGGATAGGGGAGAATGGGAAGGAGAGGGGAACAGGATCAGGTGTGGGGAAAAACAGAACAAAGTGCCAGAGGGTCAGCAGAATGAATGGAAATCTGCAGGAAGGTAAGTGGGGAGAATCTCTAGTAAGGCCCGGAGATCTGGGATGGGGATCTGGGAGATCTGGGATGGGGTCCTATGAGTCAGTGCAAATAACCTAACAGAGGGGACCTGAATAGGCTAGCTCCTGTACCTAGGCAGGATCCCCAGTAGTAAGATAGGGACACCATCGCTCCCACAAAACACTTGACAGAAAATTTGTCCTGTCTAAAAAAAATGCAGGGACAAAGATAGAGCAGAGTCTGAAGAAATGGCCAACCAGTGACTGGCACATTTTAAGACTCATTTCATGGGCAGGTACCCTTCTCTGACTCATGTAGAAGACTTGTAGCTCAATCTCCATGTGGGTCCCCTATCAATTGGAGCAGGGGCTGTACCTAAAGCAGTATCCTGACTATTGAATTATATCCTTAACAGAGCTGCTTTGTCTGGCCTTAGGGGGATAGCATGCCCCTAGTCTTATAGAGACTTGATTCACCAGGGTGTAAGCATTGCCAGGAGAGCCCTACCCTCTCGGAGGTGAAAGAGACGGGGTATGGGTGAGGGACTCTGTCAGAGGGGGACCAAGACTGAGGCCATATTTGGAATATAAACAAACAAACAAATAAAATGAATCTTCATACTGTATTTATCAATGCATCATTCTACCTTAATCATATAAACTTCTTCTTTTCATTGATAAGAATTAACAGAGAGAGAATGAGGGACTTTGGAGGGTTAAGGTCCAGAGTGCTATATCTTCCTTAAACCCCTCTCCTTAAGACTCAGCAATATATGCAGAAGAGGTCACAGAAAAGTAGTGTCTGAGGTGGTGGATGATACCAAGGAAAATTTCTAAGGTGCAAAAACACTTTTACTATATAGACATCACTAGCATTCTTACTGAACTTTCTATTAAGAGGTTAATATTACTTTAGGTATTTTCTTGAAACAGAAACTAAAAGAATATAAAGGTGATAAGACTTTTACCTTTTTACATGAACATAAGGTCAGATTTGAGAAGGTCAATAAACCTGTAGTTTCCAATTTTAATGCACTAATTTTTAAATTAATGATAAAAGGCTTTTAACAATCAATTTTATAAGAAAACCTTTATTACCTTATCTTTATTATGCATGAAAGTTATTAATTGCAATTTATACATTTTATTACTTCTGATGAGTAGGAATTTCAATAGAAAAGTTAACTTATGCTGAAATAATTTTAATACAAATAAGCTTTCTATAAGATTTTAATGCTACCTATATAAAAATATATGTTAAAATTTTTATTGATTCTTTGTGACTTTCACATCATGTATCCTTGCCTCACTCATCTCCCTGCCCTTTTGCATCTGCCCCTTTCCCTTAAAACACCCCTCCCCCCCAAAAAAACCCAAAGTATAAAAACATCTCTTTGGAGAGTCTCTAATGTGTCACAGTGTGTCCCACAGTACACCCTTTTGTCCACACATCTTTTCTTGGAAATGCTCATTGAAATGAGTCATTGTTCTGGTTTGAGGACCCTGGCTTCTGCTACGACATCAATACTGGATCGTCACTGGACTCCTCTTGTCTACTGTGTTTTTGACTTCTGTCATGGAGCCTCTGCATCTCTGGATCTATAGCACTGGCTCTTTCCCACACTCTAGCAGTTATAGATGAAGTTGATTTTGGTGTAAACCATCTCTAAGACCTGGATCTGAGCCTGAGTGATAGCTGAGTTGGTCAGGCTGCCAGCTCTTGCATATGGATATCATCAGGGCAAGTTCTCCAGCACTACTCTAGCAATCAAGCTAAATGCTTCATCTTGCAGAGAGCAGGGTCAGCTCTCATGTTCATATGGCCTCAGGGTGTGTACTGGCTAGTTTTGTGTGTCAACTTGATACAACCTGGAGTTATCAAAGAAAGGAGATTCAGTTGAGAAAATGCCTCTATGAGATCCAGGTGTAAGGCATTTTCTCAATTAGTGATCAAGTGGGCTCCTTCTGGGTGGTACCATCTTTGGCTGGTAGTCTTGGTCTCTATAAGAAAGCCAGCTGAGCAAGCAAGGATAAGCAAACCAGTAAGCAGCATTCCTCCAGGGCCTCTGCATCAGCTCTTGCTCCTTGACCTGCTTGAGTTCCAGTCCTGACTTCCTTTTGTGATGAACAGCAGCATGGAAGTATAAGCTGAATAAACCTTTTCCTCCCCAACTTGCATCTTGATTATTATGTTTGTGCAGGAATAGAAACCCTGACTAAGACAGGGTGACTCACCAACACCTACAGCACTGTGCTGCCAAGGTGATGTACTGGATTGTTTTTTTATCCCTGATTACCGAAGCAGGCAAGGGTAGGGCTATCTCTCCTAGTCTCATGACATTGGGACCATCTATCTCGACTGCTGAAATGTCAAGTGGTAAATGTGTAGTCATTATCACCCCATAACACATTACCACATGGAAGATGCATGTCTGAGGCCAGCTCTCCTACCCTCATGTATTTAGGGCTGACTCCCACCATACCACCACCTGGCGGATCTCTATTATGCTGCCTAGGCTAGGTACAGAGATAACTCTGCAAAATGCTGCAGCCAGTGAGGGTCAGGGACAGATCATTTGCTCTCCTAACCTGGAGCTAGCTCTCCTGACTTCTGCAGATGGTGAGTAGTGAGGTAAATAACACCTCTGTACCTAGTACCTCATTGCAGATGAGTGATGGTGGAGCCTTGAGGCTTGCTCATCCATGTCCCCTTCACCAGACCCAGATCTGCCAGGCTGCTCAGGTAAAATTCAGGACAGCTCTCCTGAGTGCTGCAATTGGTGATAGGGGAGGTCAGCTCTCCAGAATCCTCAGCCAGTGAGGTGCAGAGCCAGCTTTTCACAGCCCTTTCAGGTCTACATGGTTCTAGGTGGTTACCCAAACAAGGGATGTCCCCATTGTCTTTAGTGGTAACATGAGCCAGGGACATCATAATAGACCTCTGCTGCTGTATCCATGGACCCAGAGATGGCCCTCAGTGGCAGCAGAGTCTGGGACTTCACCCAGGCCTCAGATGACAGAGGTCTCACAGCAGCCTATGCCTGTCTACCCTCACATCTCCAGTTCAACTTGTCATTGTAATGCTGAAACCATTCTCCTCTTTCTCTCCCATCTGTTTCCACATACATGGATGTTTTAATGGCTCCAGCTCTGGGAAGTGGGCCACAAAGGTGGTGGGCCTCTGGGTGTCTTCCTCTTCCCTCGCCTGTTTAAGGTCACTGGGTGTCCCTGCTCATTTGTACTGCATGGCATGGTTACAGGCAGACCTCTGTGTGTAGTTTGCCAGTATCCACTTTGTGGTGTGGAAGCAGGTGGGTCTGGCAGGGCCTATCTTTTAATTTATAAATGGTGACATGACATGATTGTAGCAGCAATGTCTATTCCATACTTAACATAATTCTGCATATCATGTTAAGATGTTTTAACAAAAAGTAGGTTCATACTCTTCTGTGTTTATAAAAAAAAGGAGATTAAGAGACATGAAAACACTCTAAGACATAATGTTCAAAATACTTAGAATGGAGAATAAAATTCATATCTCACTAAATTTAAATGCTGTGTAGAGTACTGTACTGCCATAGCTTTGACAATAATCATCTGATTAAGTATTGATCCTACAATTTAGACTAAGATAAGCAAAAAATGAAAACTTTAGAAATAAGAATACTAGCTGTCTTTCCTAATCAACTAAAAGTCATTTATGTAAGTTAAATTATGTGTTGTTATGTCTTTAAAATATATTTCATAATTTATTTATATAATGATGGCATATAAAATAACACATTTTTCCAAATATGTGTCAGCAATCCTAGTGTTTTAATTTTAAGTAATTAATTTTTTTTTTCAGACAGAGCCTCACCCTGTCACTCAGGCAAGACTGGAAAAAAATGAGTCCAAAGTTGTGTTTTAAACTAATAGTAATTTTCCTGCTCCTTGATACCTGATCTATGGGATTGGAGTCATAATTATCTCATTTGATTTCTCTGTGTCCACTTGATGTTGTATACTATTAGTCGTTTTTTAAAATTGTTGTACCTCATCTACCAGATCCTGGGTTTCCTGGGAAAGAACTGGAATGCCCTAGTTTTTAAACTATTTTTTGTGGGTTTTATGGCTAAATATGTATAGATACATATTTATATTTATGCTATGTAAAATATAGTATAATCATTTTAATATGCTCTTAAATTTTCAAAAAAAAAAAAAAAAACTAGAGAAAATTTTCTATGCCAGTTGAAGATTTAAGAATCTTGTCAGGGTTGTTCGAATTTAATTAGGGAATGTTGCTAATATTGATTTTTCCATTGAGTAGTTATATTACACAAGGAGGAGACTAGAGAAAGAAAGCATAAAATGTATCCTATTTCGTGAATCACTCTTTTGCAACTTACATTTCTTCCTCACTGCAAATATATTTGATAAAACACAAATATTTGTACTCTTTATTTGGGAACAGTAAAACTGACAAAGAAAATCATTTTTTTTTTTTTTTCCGAGACAGGGTTTCTCTTTGTAGCCCTGGCTGTCCTGGAACTCACTCTGTAGACCAGGCTGGCCTCAAAATCAGAAATCCACCTGCCTCTGCCTCCCGAGTGCTGGGATTAAAGACATGCACAACCACTGCCTGGCTCTAAGAGAATCTTTTTAAGGTCAGATGTTTAGAAAAATTGAGTGAGGATTGAAATGTAAATAGTTCTTCTTATGGGGTTGCAAAGCTCTTCAGCTCCTTCAGTCCTTTCTCTAACTCCTCCATTGGAGACCCCCGTGCTCAGTTCAATGGTTAGCTGTGAGCATTCGCCTCTGTATAGAGCCTCTCAGGAGAAAGCTTTATTAGTCTCCTTTCATCAAGCACTTCTTGGCATCCGTAATAGTGCCTGGGTTTGGTGTCTGTATATGGGATGGATTCCCAGGTGAGACAGTCTCTGGATGGCCTTTCCTTCAGTTTTCCCAGAGCTCCCAAGAACTAAACCAATAATCAAAGGGTACACATGGAGGGACTCTTGGCTCCAGCTGCATATGTTATAGAGGATGGCCTTGTCAGGCATCAATGAGAGGAGAGACCCTTGTTCCTCTGAAGGATAAACATCCCAGTGTAGGGAAATGCCAGGGTGGTGAGGATGGAGTGAGTGGGTGTCAGAGGAAGCACCCTCATAGAAGCAGGGGGATGAGGAGGGAACTTTGCTGAGGAGAAACCGGGAAAGGGGATCACATTTGAAATGTAAATAAATAAAATATCCAGTAAAAATGTAAAATAGTTAAATCTTGAACTCCTGGCTTACAGAGCTCATCTCTCAGTAGCTTTAGAAAATGTGTTCCCTTCTTCGTCCTACATGTTAAGAAGAACCCTCAACTGTGTGTTTCGATTTTGATAAACTGGGAGCTAGTTCCTTTATGTATTCGTTTAATCTAGATGAGCTTTGCACCATGCTAAATGAAATGCAGAAAGACTTCGAATTATAATTGTGCCTTTTTATGTATTTCATTTAAAATATTTAGTTTTATTGTTTTAAATTGTGTGTGTGTGTGTGTGTGTGTGTGTGTGATTTTGCAGTATGTGCAATTATTTCTATATTCCTAGGAGACTAGAGGTATAAGTCACCTACAGCTTTGAATGCTAATAAACAATCTCAGGTTTGCTGAAAAAGCTGTATGCATCTGACCACCAGGGGAACTCAACACCACTAGACCTCTGTTTCACCCGACATCCTTACATATTTTTCACAGAAATTTTTATATCCTGCTGTAATTACTGATAACTATTCCAAAAATAGAACAGATAGGTTTAACAATGCCTAGCTCATTATTAAAACTTTGGCAGCAAATAGTATTTGTCGTTTACTTATATTTACACTGAAATTCCATTCACTATATCCTAGCTTTCAAAGCATTACCCAAGAAATGTCCTACCATAAGAACTATTTTGGGACCTATCTCTTTCGAAAGAGAAGTCTTGCCTGGTCATGTTGTGCTCACAATATATATATCAAAGAAATCTGTGCATGCCCAAGCAATACAGACAAGCTGCATGAATTAACATGGACAGAAAAATAACCACATTACAGTCACATTGTCAGTTAACAAGTGTGCATTTTATTGTTCAGATCCATTTCTCACATTTTAACTACCCTTTGATCTTAATAATGTGAATTATGTACCTAAATGAAGTCACATGTTCACTTTTAATTCTGTAAATAAAACATAGTTATTTCTATACATTCAACATTAAACTTTTTCAGCTTCTCTTTTTATTGCTTCAGCAGTTCAGTAATAAATTGTTAATTCAGTGAGAGCGTCAAATAATGGCAATTGAGAGATAAATTTAAGAAGGAATCAAAAATCAGTAAATTACAGGGTAAGAAAAGAACATGTCAGAAATTATTGTCATTCACTGATTGATAGCAGTTATTCGATACAGAGTTCTTATTCTTAAAGAAAAAAATTAACAGAATGGGGACTACTAAGTTGTGAGGCCTTCCCTAAGTGTTTCCCTGATATCTACTTTCTGATTGGGAAATTGAGATGATTTGAGGTAATGAGATCATCACTGTATCCATTTCACATGCTGAACATTTCTTGAATAAGAGAGGAGATGGCAAACAGCATTGAAAATATGATGGTGTCCCAGCAGTCCTTAGAACAGAACTATAAAACCAAAGCATGTAAACCCATCGTCACTTCATATTCTAGCCATGTAGACTAAAATGAAGATGAATCTACTTTCTTGGCTGAGATGAAGATATCAACTACATTAAATTAGATGGGTATTTTTTTTTTCTTTTTGGTATTTAAGTGAAAGACAGTTTTGGTTTTTTTTTTCCTAGTATCTGAATTACCTGCCTCAAATCACTTCATAAATTGTACTAAGCAGGATTGAGCTTGTGGGTTGTTTTTCTATTCTCTTTGCTTGACACACAGTTCAGTACTCAATTTTTTTTTCCTTCAGCTGTTTGAGAAGCTTTAATAACAGAGACTACATCAGTATTATAGAAATGAAATGTTTCAAATTGCATTTGTGTCCCCAGTGCCTGCTTCAGACTTGTCCCAAGAAAAGCACATATTTTGAAGTAGTTTTAAAGGGTTCTCATTTTGAATAGATAATTTATTTCACAAGATACACATATTCTCTTTTGAAAACAAGAGGAAAATAAGGGCTTTGTTCTCTTCCCAGTATAATTGTCTGGAGAGCATTGGCATGCACTACTCTCATTTCAGATTTTACCCTGATAAAATATATATTTTAGCAGTGAATGTACAAAAATATGAATGTGTAACTCTGAGTTTTCTTGACTTGGTAACTGTAATAGATTTCTAAGTTAAAATTTACTTGAATTTAGGGAGGACTAAAGTAGATTTTTACAACTGACCTCTCTTTGGTATTCATTTTGCATATGATTTGGATGGTAACTATAAATTTCTTAAGGTATGCTTTGGTACGGTTTCTACTTCTTAATTTTCTCCTTGTTCTTCAGTGCCATTGGCCATGAAAACTGCATTGACAATGCCTTCAGTGGTCATTTTTCATAGAACAGGTAAAAAGAGACTAGGCCTGTTCAGCCCCAGACAACTGACTGATGGAGTATGCCACATTTTATAATGACATAACATCCTGGAAGTTGGTTGTTTTTAAATGCCAATTAAAATTATACCCTGGAAATCTCACCAACACTTTGGACAGCAATGAAGTTCTCGGTCTACAGTTCCCACCCTCAACTTCCATGAGAGTTATTTATATGGCTCCAGTTATGCTGTCTAAATCCTTGTTTTATAAGTAGTAAACCATTTATTTTGATTTCTATTTCTACTAACTGAAAAGGTCCTCTCAAAATTAAAGATTCTTAACTAAAGCAGGAATAGTTTTAAACTCTTCTGTTCTACATAGATAGACAAATTTGCAAACATAGGTAATTAGTATGAAAAGAATAATACTTCAGAGTTCACACAGATCATTCAATGCAGGGAAACGGAATTTAAAAATAAATAGATCTTCATGATAAAAGCTATTTAGCAACTTCTCATCAAAGGAGAATTGAATTAATTAGGTATTTTTCAGTCTGTATAAGTTACTTGTATATATGTTTTCTGGACTGACCATTTAATATTGGATAACCAATTGGTGTGCTCTTTCCTGTGAAAGACTATTTCTCACACGCTCAGAACCTCCTTGTATGATTACCCATAGCACTTTCTTTGAGGCTGAGCCCTCATGTCATTTCCTGTCCTGTTTGCCATATCTATTGTTGGTGTACTTGTTCATGTTATGTTTAGGCATTCTAGCTAGTGAGAGCTTATGGATGTACCTTCTCACATCCCTAGGAAACACATCTCATATCAAATTCCATGATCATATGGCTATTACAATTTCCCCATCTCTCTTCTACAGTTTTCCATGAGCATTAGATGAAGGAGTTATATTCTAGGTATATCCACCAGTGGAATTAGATTCCACAGAACTCTACATTTTATTGGCTCTTGTTTTCTGTTGTGATCTCTTACAAAGAGAGGTTTCCTAGATAAGGAGTGAGGATTGCACTTATTTTGGGGTATATGGGCAAATATTTAAATTATAGTTAGTGAGTACTCTGATTTAGTCAAGTGACAGTTGTAGGTTTTCCTCCCAGACTCATGACTACAATAGCTCAGAGTAGTTGCTAGATCTCAGATACTAGGCATGGTTTGTCTTTTATCATGGATCTTCAATCAAACTCAAGAGGTCTTGACTACTGCTAAGGTATGCTTGCCAATAATGCACTCTTAAGGTTATTTTACCATATTGGTCATCATTGTGGTTCCTATATAGGTATCATAGTTAATAGGACTAATGTTTTCTTCCATCTTCAGAACTTACATCTTGCCTTTTGGTATCCAGAAATCTAGTTCCCTTGGAGGAATCATTCAAATATTGGCATTCTAGCACTAAGTTCTATGTATGCTGTGTCTAAAGTGTATAGTGTCTTTAGTAGCAAAAACTTGCTTTCTCTCTTTGCTGTATTAAAACAATAGGCAACAGTCTGTAAAGTTTGTGGGAGTCTCTTGGACAATCCTGACCAACACTTATAATGCTTAGAGTTGTATTTTCGGTGGATGGTCTATGTCTCTTGGAGGGAATATTATCATTCCAGATAGAAAATTTTTCATTTAAACTAAATATGTATGTTTATACACCAACTTTTATGAAATATGCTACTAGCATAATTCCCCATAATTTAAAATTGTCCTTACTATTACTTTCTCATCCTCACTATTCTTGAAACATTTAGTGACCATTGAATGAAATTTCATATTAAACCATTTCAAGATAAACCCTTTAATTTCAAGATATATTCATCAACTTGCCATATACCTTTGGCAATTTCTCAATCAATACTTAAGGTATTAAGTTAATAATAAAATGCTTTTCTTGAAGCAAGTATTCATCCTGTGTTGTTTTGCCATGAATTTTATTAATCATCTTATAAATGAAGCCTATGGTTAAAAATTCATATTGTTTTCTTTAATTTTGAAGTTTCTCTAAGTTCCTAAGAATTTACCTGCTTTAATTCAAACTAGATATCTTCTCGTTTCAATAGAAACTTTAAAAGATTATTAAGATAACATCCAAGTGTATCTTTCTTGCTTAAATTGGTATTTAAATCAATAACATTCTAGCTTAAAAGAGGATCAATTGTTGAGATATTTAATTAAATTTACATTCCACTTTGATCATATTATCAGTTCTTTCATTTCTGAAGATTATTTATTAAGCTATTACTCATAGAATGCTACATGCAGAATTTTAATTTCCCAAAAGACATATGACAGACAATTTGCTGTTATTTTTAGTACTAAAATATAGGTATAGCTAATGAAACTAAGTAATGACTAGATTTAAAATAAGCAAAACTTAAAATCACTCTGCTTATATAGTTACTATTAATTTGAAATCATAATTTAATTTATTCACTGCATTTTCACATCTATTTATGTTTAATAAAATTGATATTTATTTACTGAAATATTAATTTCAAAAAATAGAATTGTTTACTGCATAGATACTCTATGCCAAGTAGTATTTTTGGTTTATGTCAAAAGAGTTATTATGAATTAGTTCAGAGTCTTGGATCATGTTCAGCCGGTCTCCAAAGTCAAGAGATAAGAAAAGCATTGAAAATTTTGACAAATGTTTCTATATAATCTATAACTACTTAATTCGTTTTTGATAATTTTTGTCATATAACTCAAAGTTTTGTAAAGCAATATAACATAAAATATTTCATTTTTAGTAAGATTATTTTGGGGATAGGTTGGTTAGCTTATCTGTAAACATGGGGTCTTGGCCAGTTACAGGGGGTGGTCTGTTCAGATTTCATATGCCCATTATTAGGCATCTCTGCTATGGTCACCCACATTGACTCCTGGGAACCTCCACCACCTCAGATCTCTGAAATTTCCTAGAGGTTAACCCCCATATACTTCCCTGTCTTCAGCAGCTGCATATTTTCATTCTTTCTCCTGGGCATCTGACCCTGTGTCCTGTCTCTCCCCACACTTAATCCTGACTCCCTATATTCCCCTCCTCATCTCTTCTCCCACCCATTTCCCTCCCTTCCTCTGACTCATATGATTATTTTATTCCTTCATGTAAGTCAGATTCAAGCATCCTCACTTGGGCCTAAATTTTTTCTTGTCTAAAAGAAATGCAGGGACAAAGTTGGAGAAGAGACTGAAGGAATGTCCAAACAATAACACGTCCAAATGGGACATATCTCATGGACAAGTACCAATCCCTGAAACTATTAATGATATTCTGTTATACTTGTAGACACGATGGTAGCATAATGGTATTTTGAGAGACTCTTCCCAGCAGCTGACTGAAACACATGCAGATATCCACAGTCAAACATTGTACAGAGGTTAGAGAGTCTTATGGAAGACTTGGGAGAAGGATTGAAGGCCCAGAAAGGGATAGGAACTCCACAGGAAGACCAACAGTGTCAATTAACCTGGATACTTGGGAGCTCTGAGAGACTGAGCCACAAACCAAAGAGCATAAACAGGTTAGACTAAGGCATAATTATACATAGGAAATTACAAAATATCTGACAAAGTGAGTCTAGATATTTCTGTGAATTGAAATTTTCTTTGCTTAGGAATAAGATCTAAACAAATTTTAATAAATATTTTCTGTGTTTATATACTTTAACAAATGATAATAAGTTTAGCTTCCTAAAATCATATTTAATTGTCAAACTTTTAAGTTTTCCAGACTGATGCTCAATTTTTTTAAAAAAATTTATTTATTTATTATATTTAAGTACATTGTAACTATCTTTAGATAACCCCTTGCCCTGCTCACTCTGGCCCTGCTCACTCCAGCCCCACTCACTGTACCTGTCTTCAGACACCCCAGAAAAAGGCATTAGATCTCATTATGGATGGTTGTGAGCTATCATGTGGTTGCTAGGAATTGAACTCACAACGTTCAGAAGAGCAGCAGGCACTCTTAACTGCTGAGCCATCTCTCCAGCCCCTGATGGGCAAATTCTAAATGCTCTAAAGATAGTTTTTTTCTTTTTCATTTAAACCTCCATATAAGCATATACATTACTTCTACTGATTTTTTAGTAATCCTTCTTTATATGTTTAAGTTTATCAAATGAAATATGATAAATTAAAATCAGTTTTTATGTTCTGTATATCTATGTCTTAAAGTAATATTATGCATTGAAAATCACTAGAGTGTGTTTTACCAAATAACAGTTTCAGGAGTATGAATATATTAAGGTAAACAAAGATGCAAATAATACTTGAATCAAGTCATAATTGCATCAAATGAATAAAGATATTTAGTTGTAAATACTTGTTCATCTAGCATCTATGTTGGCACTACAGACGCATAATTTATATTTGCTTCTGAATTCCAATAGCAATTATAATAAATTACTATTCTCTACTTCTCAAGTTCTGAAATTATGCTTACAAATAAAACAGAGTATGTCATTCAATATGATTTTTCTTTGTCAGTATATTTTGATTCATAAAGTTTAATATTACTTTAAGATAATCAGAACAAATTATCAATTCATAAAAATTATTAAAGAAAACAAGTTTTACCATAAAAAATAAACATTAGAAATTTTATTCTTTTTGCCTACTTTGTAGGATATGGCTTTGAAACTATTATTTTAATACCCTTAATCATCCAAAACTAAATGTGGTTGATTTCTAAATAATAAATTTTAGAATATTGTATGGAACACATTATATTTTATCAGTATGTTATACAAAAAATAAGCTGTAGGAGAAATGTCTGAATGTGGTTTAGAAGACATTTTGAAGAGTAAAATTTGCCTGTAAATTGTGAATTCAAAAGGATCTTCTTAAATATTACTTACTGAGATTAAGAAAGAGAACTTCCATTTAATTTGTATTGCTTGTTGGTTTGCTGTATTTTGCTTTATTATGTTTAGGTGTGGGCCTTAATTCCTGATCTGTACAATATTTTTAGCATGAAGGTGTATTGTATTTTGTTGAATGCTTTTTCAGCATCTAATGAGATGATCATGTGATTTTTTCCTATGAGTTTGTTTATATAGTGGATTATGTTAATGGACTTTTGTGTATTGAACCAAGAATAATGAAAGCAATATAAGTAAACCCACAGCCAATATCAAATTGAATCGAGAGATACTTGAAGCAATCCCACTAAAATCAGGGACAATACAAGAATGCCTACTTTTTCCCTATCTATTCAATATAGTACTTGAATTTCTAGCTAGAGCAATAAGACAAGAAAAGAAGATCGGGGGGGATACAAAATGGCAAAGAAGTCAAAATATCATTATTTGCAGATAGTATATTATGATTATGATAGTATACATAAGCAACCACAAAAATTCTACCAGAGAACTTGTACAGCTGATAAACAACTTGAACAAAGTGGCTGGATATAAAATTAATTCAAACGAATCAATAGCCTTCCTTTATATAAATTATACACAGGCTGAGAAAGAAAATAGCAAAATAACACCCTCACAATAGTCACAAATGATACAAAATAACTTGGGATTATTCTAATCAAACAAGTGAAAAATCTGTGCAACAAGAACTTTGAGTCTCTCAAGAGAGATATCATTGAAAACCTCAGAAAATAGATCTCCCATGCTCATGAACTGGTAGGATCAACATAATAAAAGTGTCCATCTTACCAAAAAGAATCTACAGATTCAATGAACTCCCATCAAAATTCCAACAAATTCATCCAAGGACATGGATAGAGCAATTCTCAATTTCATATGAAACAACAACAACAACAACAACAACAACAAAACAGGATAACCAAAACAATTCTTAACAATAAAAGAAATTCTGGAGGAATCACCATCCATATCTCAAGCTGTATTACAGAGCAATAGTCATAAAAACTGCATGGTATTGGTACAGTGATAGACATGTTGATCAATGGGACAGAATTGAAGACCCAGAAATAAACCCACACAATTATAGACACTTGATACTTCACAAAGATGCCAAAATTTATACAGCAGAGAAAAAGAAAGCATCTTCAATAAATGGTGCTGGTCTAACTGCATGTAGTCAGTATATAGAAAAAAATTATAATAGATCCATATTTGTCATCTTGCACAAAGCTCAAGTCCAAGTTGCTCAAAGATCTCAGCATAAAACCAGATACACTGAATGTAAGAGAAGAGGAAGTGGGAAATAGCCTTGAACATATTAGCAATGAAGAAAAATTCCTAAACAGAACTCCAGTGGCTCAGTTTCTAAGATCAAGAATTGATAAATGGAACCGTATGAAACTGAAAAGCTTCTGTTACAGCAAATGACATAGTCAATAGGACAAATTGACAACCTACATATTGGGAAAATATCTTCACTAACCCCACAGGGAACCAAGATCAGGTATTGGGTGGTGGGAGACATGAAAGAAGCCCTGAGGGCCAGGAGATTTAATGGAAATATGCACCATCTGGGCGTGGGAGGTGGAATAACCCTCTAGAAAATACCAGATACCTGGGAGGTGAGAGACTCTCAAGCCTCAAAAAGAAGGCCCTTAGATGAATGCCCATCAGTGAGGAGAACAACCTCCAGCAGAAAGACAGGGCACCAAGTGGAGGGATGGGGTTGCCATCCCACAAAAACAAACTCTGACCTAGAATTATTCCTGTCTAAAAGAACTTCAGGGACAAAAATGAAGAAGAGACTGAGGGGAAGGAGCTCCAGTTACAGGCTCAAATTGGGATCCCTCTCAACGGGAGGCTCCAAGGCCTAACAATGTTGCTAATGCTATGGTGTGTTTACAGACAGGAGCCTAGCATGGCTGCCCTCTGAGAAGCCCAACAAGCAGCTGACTGAGACAGAAGCAGATACTTACACACAACCAATGGACTGAAGCTGGGGAGTATTATGAGACAAAGAACTTTGCAAAGTGACACTGAGTTCACTGTGAGTTGGCAATTTACTTCTGGGTATGGGACCTATACCGAAGAGTAGTTTTTATCTTCATTGAGACTCTGCTAGAGAAAACTCTTATTTTATGTGTGTTAGCCACTATCAATTGTAGATGGCTTCTGGGTTAACAGTGTGAGAAGCTTCTATAGGACTCCTTTGCCTCATACTGGGTATATATACTATAAGACTCTAAATCTTATTGCAACGGTAATTTATTGAAGTACTTTTTGCAAATGCTAAGAAGTAGAATCATCCTAGATATCCAATGACAGATGAAATGAATGAATGAAATGAAAATGTGGTACGTATACAAAACTGAATTTTATTTTGTGTTTATATTATTTGCTAATGAAATTTGTATAAAAGGGGAGAAATTGGAAAATAATATACTAAATGATGTAAGCCAGACTCACTAAATACAATACTTCATATCTTCGTGGTTAAATGTGTATAATTATGAAGGAATAAGTATGCATATAAGGCAAAAACCTGGAAAGGTAGTATGAGATTTGATATGGGCCTTCAAGGGAGTCGAGAAATACATGAGATTGAAAACGTGAGATATGAAGAAGGAAAACTTACTTGTGAAAAGATTCCATGAAAGACGTTTCAGGAAGCTTATATATGGCTAAGGAGGTAGACTTGTAACAGAACCAAATGTGTATTCTTTAATTATTTCTTCAGTAGTGTTTGTACATTATGACTATATTTGCATTACACTGTATATTTTAAATTTAAATAAATGAAATCAAAAGAAGTCAGTAGGACAATATAAAGATTACCTGTCATTCACTAACTTCACCACAGCCAAATTTTTCTTGAGTATGCACACCAGACAGGTATCATGTTAACGTACATTAATCAAAGAATTTGTTAGATCATACACAAAGCTTACTATTAAAACTATTATATTACTAATACCATCTCATTAATAAAGTCAAACTTGTTTCACCAATTGTGGAAGGATACCTGTCACTTGGCACTCTTTATGACAAAGATAATTGAAAACTATGTTTTTATTACATGCTTGAACCTGAGGATTTTAGTTCTTCACTAACTTCTCACTACAACCTTACTATAAATTTGGTATTTTGCTATCTGAGGAAATCTTTTAGCTATATATGTTATACATTTAAAATATATAGAATATATTTCTATTAAGACAACTGTGTAGATGCATTATGAAGAGATAGGAAATTGGTAAGAAAGTTATGTTTGGCTCTTAGAAACTATGTGTGCCAATAAGAGCTTTCTAAAGCACAGGGAAGATGGTTAAACATGATGATCTAATTTGAATTTCCAGGAGCCATTTAAAGCCTAATGTTGTGGCATTCATCCATAAGTCCATTGTTGCCACTGTGAAATGGGAGGTAGAGACAGGGAAGACCTCTGAAGGATGTTGGAGAGCTGCACTGAATGTCAAAATGACCCTGTGTCAAGTGAAGAAGATAATGAAGATCTTAGATTGTCTCCATGCATGTTGGGATGTGATTGTACCTTCTCTCACACACCTAAATGTACACATAAAAATGTACATTACACATCTCATACACACACACACACACACACACAAATACAACACACATATGATTTAAAAAATAGTTTGAGGATATTTAAAATTATAAAATTCAGTCCCACCTATCATAGGGAACTCTTGTCATTAAGATCAGATAAGATAATAACACTGTGTCATAAATTACAACCATGAAGTGTGAACAACTGCAGTATGAGTGTAAGCCACTCATAACCCTCCTTGTGTCCAGAAAGCTAAGAAGAATATATACAAAGCCCCTTTATAAAAGAGCATAAATTGGTTCACTAATTAGGAGCCTCTACTTTAGATATACTCTAGCAATTTCTTTTATGCCGGGTAATACACACACAAAACTCACACACAAATATTTAATAAATGCAACTATACATATGTATTAAACTTTAATATTGTTTTTCTATTCTTTCACACTCAAATGTATACTGTCATGTGTTCTGTAGTTTTTTATTAATGTAGTTTTAATTAATATAGTTTTTAATTATTAATGAAATGAAATCATGTGTTCTTTTGGCTGAAATTTTGTGTTTGCGTATGTAGAGGCTTAACGTTTTTGGTATCTGTTAGCATCTGAAGGCAGAAAGAGTGCTCTTGAATACAAAGTTTAATGAAAAATATTCCAAGAAACTGCTCTAAAAATTGAAAGTGTTTTCTTTGCTGTTGCTTGCTAGGGCAGTGGTAACAACATCTGTTATGGCTCATCTAGAAAAATGAATTGATTTGGAGTCTGAATATTTGATTTAATTTAATTATCCCAATTCCTCTAAACGTCCTTCTATCTTTTGCAAAGTTCCCATTTTTTCCTATCCAAGCTCTGAGGTATTTGATGTATTGTCAGACTATTAATTTGACCTACATAATGGGAAGTCTTTAGGAAAGATATTAGGTTTATTTTTATGAATCTCAACAAAGAGGTCAAATTAATTCTAATAAATCCTTGCTGATCTCACTGAACTTAGAACTGAATATTTAAGACTTCCATCTCAATTTTAATGTTCTTATTTATGTACCAAAATTAAAGGCAAATATACAAAGTCCCTATACACAGTCTGTACACCCTTAAGCATTTCATTTTGTTTTCTCTTAAAGAACATCTCTCATACTTACATCATAAATAGGTCGTTCATTCTAGGTGACTATATGTAATAATTCCTGTTTGGAAACTAAGTACCCCTGGTTGCCAAATACTTTGTTTTAATCTAAATATTATGTTTACATCTAAAATTTTTGCCAATATTTTTATCTAAAATTTTGGCATTTAATATAATATAACATAATAAAAGAAATTTAATATATGTAATATAATATAAATATATCATTTCATGATCATACATAAAGCAACAACTTTATATGGCTAAACAAATAATCTTCATGAAACAGACACTAAAGAGCTCAAAATGTTGTTGAGAGTTGAGTACTATGATTATTTTTAAAGAGAGATTACTAAAGAATAAGATGTTCATATTGTGTAATCCTCCTTTATTTCTATGACTTTGTTTTAAGAAATTGAACTAAGAACTGTAGAGGTAGCTCAACAGTTAGAGGTACTTGTCACATTTGCAGAGGATGAGAGTTCAGTTTTCAGCATTAATCTGAGGCAGCCCACAAATGACTGTAACTCTAACCCCAGACAATCCAGCACCTTCTTCTGGCTTCTTAGATTACCTGCACAGATGTATCTCCCGCACAGATACACACACAGAAACACTGACACACACACTGACACACACACACACACACACACACACACACACACACACACAAAGAAAAAATTTATGTAGGAGTTTTAAAAATTAAAGAAAAAACATTCTGAGGGTTCAACAGTATTATTCTTATTTAGATCATAAACTTATGAGTTCAGGATGATGTGTGATGTGTGGTAGACTTTATGTGTGTGCATATGTGAATACTAGAAAATAAACTGACACCCTCTAGTTTTCTAGAAGTTTTTTCTGTATGTTGGATGGCTGTTTTGGGAATCCAATTTGGATTAACAATAGTGAACATCATCTACATTGAAGGGTAAGTGTTGTTAGGCTCTACTAATGGAAATTATGGTTATTATTTTCTGGATATCTAACGTACAGAAAGAATAAATAGGAAGTGGTTTATAGTAATTTATTCCAAGCATAGATCTTAATTTAAAGCTTTTTATGCTATAATCAATACTTTTCTAAAGATCTGGTATTTGTAAACCATAATAATCTCCACATTTGCAGGTCTCATTGGCTCTATTTCTGCATCTCCTTGCATATAAAATTTTTGTTCCATTTGATATTGGGCAATAGGAGGCATGTGAGTCACTCTATTATACTGAACCAAAGAAAAATAATACATATTCAAAACTTGAACTGTTAAAGTTCCAAAACATAAATCCTGTTTCTACACAGGAAGTCATAAGGAAGAAAACCAGGTCAATGTTGATCAATGTCATCCAATTCTAGCATTCAAGTAGTTCTTAGGTCTCATATTAGAATTTCATATTTTACTATTTTGTACTGTTGTGAATTGAACACAGATCTCATGTATACAATGAAAACTATATGCCATTGAACCCTTTTGCTTTTTTCCTATTTCATGTCCATAAATTTAAGTTTGCCTATCTGCAATAAAGTTAATTATAAATTACAGTAACTTTATTATTTTTGTTGATGTATTTGCCAAGATATGGGTGAGATTATTTCAAGGGGAGGCAGAGGTATAGTATCATTTGAAAATAATTTTGTGTTAATTATTGTGGCACTATCATGAACTATGGACAAAGTATTAAAGATCAAATGGTAAAGAAAAATGTAGCTAAAATAATGGTATATACACAAGGTCACATATATTACTAAGGAAATAGAAAAGGTAAGCAAAATACCAAAGAACTGTTTAAAATATTTTATAAAACTATAAAAGTATTAGAAGTGATGATTGCATGAGAAATGACTGAGAATAGAACAGTTACAGAGCTGTCTAGCATTAGATAAGTAAAAGAAAAGAAAAATAAAACTCAAATTAATAAAAACGAGAGGAAAAAAATGGAGAAACATAAGAAATAATAATATTGGATATTATTAAAGTAATTTATATGTGTGCATTGAATTGCTAAATGATCCTTAATATTATTATCATTTTTATCACTATTATCATAAAAGTGGCATGAGGAGAACAGAATTTCTTCCAGTTTTTTTATATGGTTGATTACATTGACAAATAGATGTATGTTGAAACATCTCAACATCCCTGAAATGAAACCCACTTAATCATTTTAGAAGCTCTTTAAAATAAAAAAAAATGATCCTTATAATATGTTCATAGACTGGTTTTAGAAGTATTATGTCATGTATTTTTGAATCAATGTTCAGGACTCAAAGGTAGAGACCCTAGGTGAAAGGCCATACAGTGGAGAGAGGGAACCTTTTTTAAAAGTTTGACTTAATGATTCGTTGGATTTCCTCAGTGTTTTTTGTTATGGCCTTTCCATTTTTTTTTTCATACTTTATTTACATTTCAAATGTTTCCCCCTTTCCAGATCTCCCCTTTGGAACCTTCCCATTCCCTCTTCCTTCCCCCTCCCACTATGGGGGTATTTCTCCACCCACCAACCCATCCATTCTCATCTTCCCTCCTTGGCAATATCCTCTACTGGGGGATCTAACACCCTCAGGGCCAAGGGCCTCTCCTTCCCTTGATGTCTAGCAAGACCCTCCTTTGCCGCATATGTGGCCAGCACCATGGGTCCCTCCATGTGGATTCTTTGGTTGGTGATTCAGTCTTCCTGAGTATTGAGGGGTCAGGCCAGTTGGCTCTGTTGCTCCCTCCCTGGGTCTGTAAACTCCCTCAGCTCCTTCAGTCCCTTCTCCAAGTCCTCCATTTGGAACCTCACACCCAGCCCTACAGTAGCTGCGAAGTGACTCTTAGGTATTTCGAACTTTTGGGATAATAACCACTTATCAGTGAAGACATTCCATGTTCATTCTTTTGTGACTGTGTTACATGGCTCAGGTGATATTTTCAAGTTCCATCCGTTTGTCTGTAAATTTCATGAAGACATTGTTTTTAATAGCTGAGTAGTATTCCACTGTGTAAATGTACCACATTTTCTTTATCCATTCTTCTGTTGAGGGACATCTGGGTTGTTTCCAGTTCCTGGGTATTATAAATATGGCTGCTATGAATATAGTGGAATATGTGTCTTTATTACATTTTGGAGCATCTTCTGGGTATATGCCCAGGAGTGGAATAGCTGGGTCCTCAGGTAATATTATGTTCATTTTTCTAAGGGTCCGCCAAACTGATTTCCAGAGAGGTTGTATCAGCTTGCAATCTCACCAGCAATGGAGGAGTGTTCCTCTTTCTTCACATCCTCTCCAGCATCTGCTAGCACCTGAATTTTTGATCTTAGCCATTCTGACTGGTGTGAGGTGGAATCTCAGGGTTGTTTTGATTTGCATTTCCCTGATGACTAAGGATGTTGAACATTTCTTTAGGTGCTTCTCAGCCATTCGAGTTTCCTCAGTTGAGAATTCTCTGTTTAGCTCACTTCCCCATTTTTTATTAAGGTTATTTGGATCTCTGGATTCTAGCTACTTGAGTTCTTTGTATACTTTGGATATTAGCCCTCTATTGGACATAGGATTTTGTCCTTGCCATTTTGTCCTATTTACAGTGTCCTTTGCCTTGCAGAAGCTTTGTAATTTTATGAGGTCCCATTTGTAGATTCTTGATTTTAGAGCACAAGCAATTGGTGTTCTGCTCAAGAACTTTTCTCCCTGTGCCCATGTGTTTGAGACTTTCCCCCATTTTCTCTTCTATTAGATTCAGTGTATCTGGTTTTATGTGGAGGTCCTTGATCTACTTGGAATTGAGCTTTGTAAAGGGAGATAAGAATGGATCAATTCTCAATCTTCTACATGTAGACCACCAGTTGAACCAGCACCATTTGTTGAAGATGCTGTCTTTTTTCCACTGTATGGTTTTAGCTCCTTTGTCAAATTCAAGTGACCATAAGTGTGTGGGTTCAATTCTGGGTCTTTGATTCTATTCCACTGATCTACCTGCCTGTCACTGTACCAATACCATGCAATTTTTATCAGTACTGCTCTGTAGTATAGCTTGAGGTCAGGGAGGCTGATTCAGCCAGAAGTCATTTTATTGTTGAGAATAGTTTTTGCTATCCTGGTTTTTTTATTATTCCATATGAATTTGAGAATTGCTCTTTCTAGGTCTATGAAGAATTGAGTTGGGATTTTGATGGGCATTGCATTGAATCTGTAGATTGCCTTTGGCATGATGGCCATTTTAACTATATTAATCCTGCCAATCCATGAGCATGGGAGATCTTTCCATCTTCTGAGGTGTTCTTCTATTTCTTTCTTCAGAGACTTGAAGTTCTTGTCATACAGATCTTTCACTTGGTTGGTTAGAGTCACACCGAGATATTTTATATTGTTTGTGACAATTGTAAAGGGTATTATTTCCCTAATTTCTTTCTCAGCCTGTTTATCCTTCGAGTATAGGAAGGCTACTGATTTGCTTGAGTACAGTACTTGAACTTTTAGCTAGAGCAATTAGACAACAAAAGGATGCCAAAGGAATACAAATTGGAAAGGAAGAAATCAAAATATCCCTATTTGCAGATGATATGATAGTAGACTTAAGTGACCTGAAAACTCCACCAGAGATCCAGAGATCCGCTACAGCTGATAAACACCTTCAGCAAAGTGACCTTTCCATTTTTGATCTTTGTCTTTTAGTTAGTTTGGATAAGGGTTTATCTATCTTGTTGATTTTCTCAAGGAACCAACTCTTTGCTTCATTGGCTCTTTGTATTGTTTTCTTTTCTTTCTTTTCTTTTTTTTTGTCTTATTTATCCCAGTTTGGGTACTTCCTGCATTCTAATATACTTGGGTATGTTTCCTTCCTTTTGTTCTACACCTTGAATGTGTACTTTTATGGTGATAGTATGAGAATTGTCTAATTTCAATTAGGAAGTTTATTTCGGCTACAAACTTTCAGCATGTCCCATAATTTTGGGAATGTTGTACATTCACATTTTTAAAAATACTTATAAATAAATTTTTTAAATTTCTACCTTGTCCTAGTCATTTAACATTCAAAAGAGTTCTATAGTCTCTATGAAATTGTAGGCCATCTGTTGCTCTATTAGTACTATTGACTTTGGTATTGGTCTTTAATCGGTTGTGGTTTGATAAGACACGGGAATTATTTCAGTTTTCTTATATCTGTTGAAACTTGCTTGGTGATCAAGTATGGAAATCACATATTCATAAGTAGGAAAGTTTTATTTCAGCAACATGGCTATTTTGGCAAGGGAATATATCAAAAGATCTGGGTTTCTGTGATACATCTGGAATGCAGACATACATTTCACATGTGTCAGAGACACATTTAACAGGATAAATAAAAGATAGGATATGTTCAACTCTCATGAGAACAAACAGGAAATAGAAGCAACTTAAGAGAGCAGTTGAGAGAGACAAGGAGAAGAGGCAGTTTTTATGGAGACAGTTTTACAGAGACAGGTTGCAGGTGAAGACAGGGAATGAGAAGGAGTCAGAAGATTAGGACAGATTGCAAAGGGTAGTGTAAAGTCAAGCAGAGAAATTCAGGGAGAAGCTAAGGAAAGCCAATTTTAATCAGACAGTCTACCAAAGAATTTAAGCCAGAGCATCTGAGTTGAAGCAGCCAGCCAGAGTTGAGAGTTTTGAAAGAACTAGAAAGATTGAGCATATTAATCAATAAGCCTCTGACAAAGCATACATGTGGCAAATAAGTTTCTTTCACATATGGTGCCCAATGTGATTGGAGAAGAAAGCCCACCAATGTTGCATAAAGCAGATGACATCTGACAGAAATATTGCACAGGATAAGAGACATTTGATAGAAAGACACATAGAACACACCCAGAGAGACTAAGGAAACGCTGAAGCATCAGGACCATCAAGACCTAAGCAAAAAAAAAAACTTAAGAGCCTCTAAGACAGGCAGTCACAGTCGGCTACCCCAAAGGCAATTTTAATTATATAGACTGACTTTTCATTCATTAAAAATGGGAAACTCTACTCATGCCATACATGAGTAGTGCAAAAACAATCCAAGTACTTAATTAACGAATGGTCCCTTTAGCCTTCTCTATCACTTCTTTTTTTTTCCCCCTTCATTTTCAAGGTATCTTTTTTTATTTTATCTTTGATACTTTATTTACATTTCAAATGTTTTCCCCTTTCCAGGTCTTTCCTTTAGAAACCCCTATTCCACACCCCCTTCTCCTGCCTCTATGAGGGTATTCCCCCACCCACCCACCCACTCCTGTCTTCCTTCCCTGGCATTCCCTTATACTGAGGCATCTAACACTCTCAGACCCAAGAGCATCTACTCTCAATATGATATATCCTACTACCATATATATTATGAATTAAATTTCTGAAATAAGTTGAACTAGAAAAAAAAAAAAAAGATGGTCTCTACAAAGCTATCAATCTCATAATCTTCAAACCTGTGAATATTTCTGTGTTCATACAAACATCTTTGCAGCTGTAAGTAAAGAGATAAAAATGTTACCCTGAATGTTCTGGTCCCCACAATCATTTGTTGTTTTCAATGTTCAAAATGTATAAGTGATAAAATAAATAACGGTATCACATTGTAATGACCTTCCTGGTAGGAAAACATAAATAAAATAAAAGTGGATAGAAGTACAGCACATGGGTACAACAGTTGCTTAACATGTAGAACAAATGCAAAAACATTGAATTCAACTTTCGGCACCATAGGGTAGGTAGGAGAAGGTGTGAACTGGTTCTGGAACAATTACTGATTTATCTACATGTTGAAGAATGGAGTTAAATCTCAGTCTCACTGTATTATAATAAATGCAAAAAACAAAATGGGAAACTCCATTTCAAATCCCTTCAGACCAAGGGTAGAAGTTGAGGAAATTAAAACATCACTTGAGAAAGCCATTGTGGTACTTATTGCACTGTAACCGCAGAAGTAACCCCCTCCCTGTACTTTCAGTTGCAACTTTTATATATTTTCCCTCATAAATATTTTGAAAAATAGTGGTACAAATAGAAAAGTCAGCTTTGATAGTTCAAAGGCTTGAGAGGCAAAAGACAGAGGATGTAAGAGAATAGGAAGTGCTTACTTGTGAATTGATGGTGCTTAATGAAATTGAGTATCAATATAGACAGTCAACTTAACCTACAGTGCCACTGCTTAGTGAATTGTGGAATGACAACCACTGCCCACTAACTTTCCCAATTACCTTGGAACAAATACCAGAAAAATGGTGAAAATTCACAAAATGAATGACTAGTCTGGAATCCAGTTATAATTCAAGATCTTAAACATTTAAAAGAATTAAAAATAACTTATGCTGTCTCTCTATGTGACAAAAGTGTTAGTTCCTGAGATACGCATAACAGCATTATGCCCTAAAACTGGAAAGATTTAGCAACAGCTGTACTGGAATCTAATTCTCCATTATAATGGATGACATGGTAGTTTGAAGAAGGTGCAATTAATTGCAATAGGTCTAGAGATGTTAATATTGTGAAAGACCAATTGATACGTGAAGGTCAATTTGATTTAAGACAGCAGATGCAATTTGATGACTCTACTATTACACAATGTACTTTAGTAGCTTTAAGGTCCGGTGGTAATGTAGAAAACAAGGAATAAGTTTTATGTCATTCCTAAGGATAAAGCAAAATCTCAGATGGACATTTACAGACTTTTTACATCCACTAACAATCATTATAAACAAGCCTAGATATTGTTTAAATGTGGCTTTATTGTGGAATCTATTCCACAATATTGTGGGATAATATTGTGGAATATTATTCCATATATGTTTATTGAAAGTTTTGTTGACTATAGTAGTCTGGGATGTTGTCTCTGGTCTCTCAGGTCTGCTACAAATCTGTCCAGGCCATTCTGACTTTTAGAGTCTCCACTGGGAAGGCAGGTGTAATTCTCTCCTAGGTCTGCCTTTATATCTTACGTGGACTTTTTTTTTCCTTGCAACATTTTTCTTCCTTTGTTCAATATGTTTAATGTTTTAATGTTTTGATTATTATGTGACAGGTGGCTTTCTCATCTGGTCCAATCTTTTTGGTGTTCTGTAAGCTTCTTGTACTTTTATACCTTTTTTCTACATCTGATTTATTGATTTCCTCTGAATTTTTTTTTTAACCTTTCCTAAATTTCTATATTCATTCCTCTTCAAGGACCTCTATCATCTTAATAAAGTTTGTTTTAAGGTAATTAATTTTCTTGCTCTTCTGATGCATTGCAATATTCATACTTGCTGTCATGGGATAGCTGGCTGTTGCTGAGTGTGTTTTTGCACTGGTGACTAAACATCTGGATTTGAAGTCTAGATAAGTCTAGATGCTAATTCCTGAATTTTCTTTGTTGGATGTATGATTTGTTCTTTGGTTTCTATTTCCTCACTAGTCTTCTGGATAGAGTGGGCTATGGTTGAATAAAGGGTTTCAGCCTAAAATAGAATCTGGAACTTCTGGTGGCCATGGCTGGGGAAACAGGAAATTTCTGCATGAGTTGAGGACTGGAGTTCTGGCAACATGGGGTTGTGGTGGGCTCTGTAGGAACAAGAACTCGGAACTGGGGTGAGAGTAGAGGCAGAGCACATGAAGAATCCCAGTATTCAGACTTCTGAGCCCAGCATCCAGGTACAGATCTATCTTTATTGTTCAGTACAGTAAACTTATATACAGTTTTTCTGCCAATCAAGTTGCTGTTATGTAATCAAGGGCCAAAGAGAACATTACACTTTCTGTTCTGCCAAATCTAATTTGCTTGCCCTTGACTCCTTAGGGAGAGTGTTGATCATGGGGGTTGGGGTAGGAGTGTTTCCTTGAAGATGGAGAAGCAGCCATTACCCTGAACTTGTTCAACCTCAACAGTATGCTGGGATCCATCTTAGATCATGTACCATAAGCAACAGATCAGGACTCCTTGATAGGCTTTTCCTTCTCTATCCAACTTCTTTATCTACCAGGTTCATTCCCACAAACCTACAGGGCTTGTGGCCTCTGGCAGAACAATGGATTTCCACCAAGTTTATGAGCCTGTGTTTCTGACTGCCTGCTTGTCTTCTGGTGTTATAGGAAAGTATAATAAACTGCGTAAAAAGTTTTAAAATGTACATATAAATATTTAAGTCAACCTGATTCAAGATTCTAGAAATAAAATACTTTTTCAGATTCAATTTTTTTATTTTAATTTTAATTCTTTTTTCTGTTTCTTATTGGTTATTTTATTTATTTACATTTGAAATGTTATTCCCCTTCCCGGTTTCCCTTCCACAAACCCCCTATCCCATTTCCCTCCCCCTGCTTCTATGAGGATGCTAACCCACCCATCCACCCACTCCTGCCTACAATGCATCTTGGTGATATTTATCCTCCATTGTCCTCTACATAGATCTAACTTTTTTCCAAAATATCTCCCATCTCTATCCAAACTTCATTGGTTTTGTTTTTAATAACTGATCAATTTCAACAGGACTGCCCATATGCACATTTGTGACTCTATATTGGACTATGGGTTCCTCCTGGCACAAAGCAAAGCAACTCTCTTGTCCTGCCTCAGTAGGACTCTACTGTCCTTAGCTCCTCAACTATTAGAGGGTAACAGCAGCCCAGTTTTAAAATTACACTGCAAAGCATTTTTAAATGGCATATAATCAGGCTTCTAAGTAAGTGAATCAGCTAGTCAAGAGGGTGTCACTGAATGATCACCAGATCTATCTTCAATTGCTGGTTGGGCTACTACCTCCTACTTAGTCCACATTTTGCTTTTCATGATTTTCTTATTATTTACTTGTGTTACTCACATAGCAAAAAGAAAGTCTGGTCTTTGAGCACA
Organism: Rhynchomys soricoides; assembly: GCA_019843965.1. Lineage (NCBI taxonomy): Eukaryota > Metazoa > Chordata > Mammalia > Rodentia > Muridae > Rhynchomys > Rhynchomys soricoides. The sequence continues at coordinate 3,961,629 of JADRCH010000099.1, read as the reverse complement.
CAAAGCAGTAATCACTCTGAACTCTTAAAACTCAGGACCAGATGACCCAGCCTAAATTGTATAACGTCCTGGTCTTATTTTCTAGTGCTTTTAGATGTATGGTTGATCATGAAGCAACTGAAGACTTCTTGAAATACAGCAGTCAATATTCATGCTCTTTTCTACTTCAGTATACTACAGGTCCTGAGTTGGGAAATGCAAATCAAAATGACACTAAGATTCCGGCTAACTCCAATAAAAATTGTTAAGATCAAAAACTCAGGTAACAGCAGATGTTTGCAAGGATATGGAGAAAAAGTTACATTCCTCCATTGATGGCGGGATTGCAAACTGGTGAAACCACTCTGGAAATCAGTCTGGAGGTTCCTCAGAAAAAATGGAACTAGATCTACCTGAAGACCTAGCTATACTACTCCTGGGCATATACCCAAAAGATGCCCCACCATGCCACAGGGGCACATGTCCCACTATTTTCATAGCAGCCTTATTTGTGATAGACATAAGCTGGAAACAACCCAGATGTCCCACAACATAAGAATGGATACAGAAAATGTGGTTCATTTACACAGTGGAATACTACTCAGCTATTAAGAACAAGGAAATCCTGAGTTTTGAAGGCAAATGGATGGAACAGGAATGAGGTAACTCAGACCCAAAAATATATGCCTACTATGTACTCACTAGTAAGTAGATATTAGCCAAAAAGTACAGAATTCGCAGGGGACAGGACTGAAACCCTGAGGGCCAAAAGAAAGAATCAAAACAGGAAACCTCTGTTTTCCTACCTCTGAGGTAGGAAGTATGGGAGGACCCTCTAGAATGTCCCAGAGTCCTGGAAGGTGAGAGACTCTCAGGACTCAATGGAAAAGACCTTAGATGAAATGCCCTACAGTGGGGAGAGGAAACTTGTGGAGTCCACCTACAATAAAAAGACAGGGCATCAAGTGAAGGATGGGGCTGCCATCCCACAGTCAAAAACTCTGACCCGGAATTTTTCCTACCTGAAAGAACTGCAGGAACAAAAATGGAGAGGAGCCTGAGAAAAAGGAAGCCCAGTGACAGGTCCAAATTGAGATCTAGGTCAGGGGGAAGACCCAAGGCCTGACACTATTATTGATGCTATGCTGTGCTTACAAACAAGAGCCTATCATGTGTGCCCTCCAAAAAGCCCAACAAGCAGCTGAGTCAGAGGCAGATATTTAAACCCAACCAGTAGACAGAAGCTGGTAATTCCTGTGGTTGAATTAGGGAAAAGCTGGAAGAAGATAAGGAGGAAGGGGACTCCATAGGGAGACCAGCAATCTCAACTCACTTGGATCTCTGGATTCTCTCAGACACTGAGCCATCACCCAGGCAGCATACACCAGCTGGTATGTGGCCCCCAACACATATACAGCAGAGGACTTGTGGGTCTGGACTCAGTCAGATGAGATGCACCTAATCCTCATGAGAATTGGATGCCCAGGGAGTGGGGAGGTCGGTTGGGGTGGTTGTGGGGTGGGGACATAATTTTGGAGATGGGGGTGAAGGTGGAGAAGGTATAGGATATGGAACAGTCAGAAGGTGGAATGGGAGGAAGATAAAATCTGGACTACCAAAAGAACAATTAAAGAATAAAATCATCATCATCATAATAATTAAAAAGAAAAAGTAAATTACTTTCTCTTCTGTTCAACACATCTTAGTTTATTTTCTTAGTTTCCAGTTGCTCATACTGAAACATTTATACCTTCCCACCAAAAAGTGAAAGCAGCTCTAATTTCTTTGATTGTCTATATGATGCCAATTCTTAATGACTGCTATTGTCTTTCATCCTCTGAATTTAATAGTAACTGTTTAATAATAATTAGGTTAGAATGAGATAATTTGTGACAAATGGGAATAAATGATTACATTTAGAAGGAGGGCTCAATAAAATCTTAATTATCACAACTGCCACAGGAAGAATATTTTAACAATTGATATATCCTTGGAGTTCTTAGTATAATTAACTTTCACAAATGAATCACAAATTCTAATATTGACATGTATAAGAGAGTAAAATATTTGGGCATTTTATAAAAATCTATAAGTGTTTAACACTTTGACAACTTAGAATTTAACATGTTTCAGTAAGATCTTACTGAAGCTGGTGGATGATTCATCCCTGTCTCTTGTAAAAGGACATACAGTCTAGTATTACTGGCGAGCAATAATAAATTGACACTGAACATGTTTGCAATAATAAGGGTGAAACATTTCCAGCTCTTCAGAATGCCAAGAGAACATTTATGTAAGTGGTACAAATAGGTCATTATCAGATGTGTCAAAGAAGCCCACACTGGAATGTACTTTTCATATAATTGCTCTTAATTCTTCTTTTATTTAAGTGTAAAGCTACTATGGAAAGATTTCTATCACTATTATAAGCAATTTAATGTTTGATTGTAAGAAAAAGGGTTATCTTTGTATTTAATGGTATCATCCCTTGTTCTTTTTTTTTTCCAGATTTTTTCTTATTTTATTCTATTTATATGTCAATATGAGATGTCACAGAAAATAACAACAACAAAAAAAAATCAAGCTTAAATACTTAGCCATACATATTTGGTCAAATTCAGAGCATTTATTTCATTTAACAAAAAAGAATGGACAACTTTATAAATAAAGACATAATTTGAACATTATACAATTTAAAACATGTCCTTTTTTAAAAAAATGACTATTTGAATATGGGTTGGAGTGTACATAAATAAATAAATAAAATGACTAGTTTCTATATTGTCATACATCTAATTATAATATCAAAAAACTTTCAAAGATTCAAAAAAGTATTTGATATTAACTACTATAAATACAAATAAATTGTATTTTTATAGCTAAAATATGTATATATTAATACATTTTTAACTCTTTACCTTTATTATCAAATTAGATACAATGTTCTTCTTACTAAGACTATATGTCAGTATTTATATTTATTTAAAGTTAAACTTCAAACTACGTGTCCATAATAGACTTTATTTGACCAAATTTCTTTTCTGCAAATAAAAACTCTAATATTTTAAATATTTACTGGCTGTTGAAATGAAATTATTATTCAAATCATTCTTCCAGGTTATTATTGAAAAATAGCATACCCATATGTTTTATAAAACAATTTTATTTTCTTCATTTCTGAGCAGCAAATACAGTAAAAGTTTAAAATATATTTTCACACAATTACAGATTATTTCAGTAAATTATTCACTGTAACATGTAGGTAATATATAGTTTTTTTTTTAAATTGGACTGCTTACATTTGACTGTTAGTATAAACAAAAGAGCTTACTCAAATACTTAACTGCTTCTGAAATTATTTTCTTATATCACTGCTTAATACAGCACATCTTACACAGAAATTTAGCATTATTATGGAAAATGAGAAGGTGCCTAGAAAGTATACTTTTTTTTTTAATTCCAGCTAGATTTTAATAAAGCCCAGTAGCTTAAGAATTGTTAAAATGTTCTCCCAGGAATGAGCTATAGTGTTTTCCAAGGGCAGTACACTGTTACTTGTACCAAAGTCTAGACTACAGCTATGGCTTAACATGAGTTTACTATGCAAACATGTGTCCAACCTGATAGAATTTAAAAATAAATCACAATACAATAAAGAAAATAAAAGGAGAGTAATTTTTATTTAATTATCAGAGACCTAATATAGCAAAAAATGTGGTAAATAACTCAAGTGACTGATATTAAAGAAGCCAACAAACTCATATAATTGAAGAATATGAGAGGCTGAAGTATTGAATTAAGTTTATTATTGAAAATCCATAGAAATATCATTGGATAATTTCTACAATTGTTTAGTGTGAAAAAGAAAATTGTTAGAAACTTTTCAAGATGTGTAGAAACTCTGACTGGAAAGTACAGCTCAAAATGAGAGATGTTGTCCTGACAACATATTTAAATCTAAAAATTACTTTAGTTATTTTTGCATTTAAGGTTAGAAATATATGATTCAGTTATGAGGCCTATCAAAAGTATAGATAATACATATAGATATTATGTTCATATTCAGGTGAATTTCACTTTCCAAAAAACAAAATCACAAGCTTAAGTAATCCTTCTTCCTACCTTATTCAGTATCAAATATTTTCCTAAACTATTAGAGAATAATGAACTTAAACTCACATGTTTTACTTACATATTTAAATGACTAAATCTTTAAATATTAAGAAAAGAGTATAAGTCTGATGAAGATATTCACAAGTTTAGAAGTTGAATGAAATTAAAGAGTAATGTGAGCACTTAAAATGGAAAGAGGAAACCATAATTTTCAATTAGAGCAAGCAGACAAGAAACCTACATGTCCCATGTATTATCAAAATCTGAAAAATTGGAAGACATATTCAACAGTGAATTTTTAAAACTTGAAAAGGGATGTTCTTGGACATTCAAAACTTTGTTAAGCATGGTTGAAGAAACCAAGCACAGTTCTAACATAGAGAAAGGTGTCTACCTCTTCAAACAGATAAAATTATTTATGAAAATATAACATGCTATTTGATTATATATGAGCATGTGCTTTTTTTTCTTTTGTTTCTGTTTTTTTTTTCTGAATCAGAGATCTAAATAATGATGTTTTAATTTGATCATTTTTTAAAACAATGTATTGACAGTCTCAGCATCTTTTTAAATCAAAAGTACATGGATATTTATTTTATTTTTAGTTCTGGGATTTTAATTTAATTGCCACATTTCTCTCTTCTGTTTTTCTTCCAAATCATTTTATATACCTGACCCCATTTGCCTTCTAATTTGTGTCCTCTTTGTCATCAGTTCTTTAGTTATTCATATGTATATACATGTGTGTGTATACTCCCAGATTCAGGCCTGATGAGCTTTTCTCTCTCCTTTTCAGTATCTCTACTGGTATTATCCTTGTTCAGCTCCTATTTGAGTTTTCTCACAGTATCTAAAGGCCTAAACAATGCCTGAAAAGGGATGATATCTATAGAACTGCTAATATAGAAGAATGAAGGCTTAGGAGGCTTCGGTCCTAGACAAGGAACTAGGGAGCAGCAGTGTCAACTGGTCAGGCCACCGGTTCTCCCAGAGAATGGACCACCAACCAAACAATGCATATGGAGGGACGCATGGTCCTGGCCACATATATGGCAAAGGAGGGCCTTGTTGGTAATGAATGGGAGGAGAGGCCCTTGGGTCTGAGAGTGTTAGATGCCACAGAATAGGGGAATGCCAAGGAGGAAAGACAAGAGAGGGTGGGTGGGTGGGGAAATACCCTCATAGAGTCAGGGAGAGGGGGGGACGGGATAGGACATTTCCAAAAGGGAGATCTAGAAAGGGCGAAACATTTGAAATGTAAATAAAGTATCAAAAAAATCTTCTTTAGAGAAGAGCACACTGATATGAATCTAATAAAGTGTTTAGCCTTAAAATGTTACATTTCAAATAATATTATAGGGAAAAGAAAAAATATAGATCTATAGTGGATTGCTTATCTATTATAATATTGATCTTTAGTGCTAATTTCTATTCACACTTTAAAAGAAATACTGTATTTCTAATGCAAATTTATATAACAGGTCAATTTTCCTTTATTGGAATTTGAAGTACAGCTGTTCTTGATTTTTGTCAGATATGTTGCAATGAATGATGAATATATATATATATTTCATTAGAAATCCTACAGCAGACTTTGGGCAGGATCTTCTCAGCCAGTCCCAAAACACCCAGAGGAAGCTCCATTACCATGGCTTTAACATGCCCAGGATCCCAGGATCCCAGGATCCCAGGATTCCAGAAGCTTGGTCACATCAGAATCTCAAGGTCAGAGAGGCAGCTTGACTCACAGGAGCTCTGTTACACCCAGGATCTCAGGATCATAGGATCCCAGAATTACAGGATTCTAGAGACAGCTGGTCTCTGCGGAGTTCTGATACAACCAGGATCACAGGAAGGACAGGCTCCAGTCAGATAAAGTGAGCACAGGTAGCACTAGAGATAACCAGATGGCAGGAGGCAGGCACAAGAACATAAGCAACAGAAACCAAGGTTACCAGGCATCATCAGAACCCAATTCTCCCACCATAGCAAATCCTGGATACCCCATCATACTGGAAAAGCAAGATTCAAATCTAAAATCACTTCTCATGATGATGGTAGAGGACTTTAAAAAGGTCATAAATAACTCCCTTAAGGAAATACAGGAGAACACATGTAAACAGCTAGAAGCCCTTAGAGAGGAAACACAAAAATCCCATAAGAATTACAGGAAAACAACCAAACAGGTGAAGGAATTGAACAAAACCATCCAGGATCTAAAAATAGAAACAAAAACAATAAAGAAATCACAAAAGGAGAGAACCTGGGTGATTGAAAACCTAGGAAAGAGATCAGGAGGCATATATGCAAGCATCACCAACAGAATAAAAGAGATAGAAGAGAGAAGCTCAGGTGCAGAAGATACTATAAAAAAAAATTAATACAACAGTCAAAGAAAATGGCAAAACGCAAAAGGCTCCTAACACTAAACATCCAGGAAATCCAGCACACAATGAGAAGATGAAACCTAAGGATAATAGGTATAGAACAGAGCTAAGATTCCCAACTTAAAGGGCAAGTAAATATCTTCAGCAAAAATATACAAGAAAACTTCCCTAACCTAAAGAAAGAGATGCCCATGAACATACAGGAAGCCTACAGAACTCCAAGTAGACTGGGCCAGAAAGAAATTCCTCCCATCACATAATAATCAAAACACCAAATACGCAAAATAAGGAAAGGATATTAAAAGCAGTAAGGGAAAAAGGTCAAGTAACATATAAAGGCAGACCTATCAGAATTATACCAGGCTTCTTACCAGAGACTATGAAAGCTAGAAGATCCTAGGCAGATGTCATACTGACCCTAACAGAACACAAATGCCAGCCAGGCTACTGAACCCAGCAAAACTCTTAATTACCATAGATGGAGAAAACAAGATATTCTATGACCAAACCAAATTTACACAATATCTTTCCACAAATTCAGCCCTACAAAGGATAATAGATGGAAAACACCAACACAAGAAGGGAAACTACACCCTAGAAAAAGCGAGAAAGTAATCTTTCAACAAACCCAAAAGAAGATAGCCACACAAACATAAAAATAACATCAAAAATAACAGGAAGGAACAATCAATTTTCCTTAATATCTCTTAACATCTATGGATTCAATTCCCCAATAAAAAGCCATAGACTAGCAGACTGGATATGTAAGCAGGACCCACCATTTTGCTGCATACAGGAAACGCACCTCAGTGACAAAGACAGACCCTATCTCAGAGTAAAAGGTTGGAAAACAATTTTCCAAGCAAATGATCCCAAGAAACAAACTGGAGAAGCCATTCTAATATAGAATAAAATCAACTTTTATCCAATAGTTATCAAAGAACTTAAGGAAGGACACTTCATACTGGTCAGACAGAAATATTAACTTCAGCAAGTGTTATAGGTGTCTGAGGAATCTTAGTGTAATGGCCTTTGGAAACTTGTTGCTCAGAGTGAAGCTAACATATCTTCAAGGGAGAACACTGGAGGCATTTGAATTTTATGGTCACATTAGGGAGGTGAGTCCTGTATATTTTAGAAGAATAATATTTATTTTCTCTGAATTTAGTCATGAGTTGTCAACTTATTTCTAGTTGAATGTGACAGTAAAAAGGATTTCAAAACCTACTAAAAACAAATAACATTAAACATGTAATTTATGAGATTAGGTTGTATGCTATTTTGACTGAAGTCAACTATCCTTTGTCATTTCAAAGAAGAAAAAATAAATGGCCTATAAAACTGTAGGAGTTAATCTGTCAGAAATTTCCAATTGCATAGTGTTTCTACAAAGTGATTTGATTTATTTTAATTAATTTATAATGTGAAATATAAGATGATGATAATATTGGCTTCTAATGTTTTAGCCTAGAAAATAGCATTTTAATTATTATTGAAATATCTACAAGTAATTTCATAATTTATTTCTTCTGTATTTGATTTTGACATGTTTTTCATAATTCACTATTGTATACCAATAGATACCCACAGTACAAACATATTTCGGTTGACATAAGTTCCTAGAAATAAGTTTACTAGATAAAATTTTATGCACAATTTTAAAAGAAAAAAACAGATACGCTTACCAGCCTTATTTATAACTTCAACTTTTCCCATTGATATTCTGTACTGACAAAGACAACTGAGAGTTTACCAACCTTTGCCTAGAAAGTATCAATCAGTAAAAAGTTATCAATTTGTCAATAGAAATTGCCATTAGAATGCATTATGCAAAAGAGTTTAAGTATTTTATGTTTAACAGATTATATTCTAACCTCAGACAACTAGATGAAGAAAAAATCTTTCAGAATAAGCCGATATCTAGTAAGATCACTGACAGTTTTTTTGTTGTTGCTCTGTTTTTTTCTTTTGTTTTTTGGTTGGTTGTTCTTTTCATTTTTGTTTTTGTTTTGCTTTTGCTAAACCTAGTGGATAGTTTGGATCTGAACGCAATAAAGCTACTCTTTGAAGAAGAAAAAGAAAAAAAGAAAGAAATACTAAAAATTACTATAAATAAAATAATAGAAGTAATTTTATTTAAAAATGAAATTTATAACAGTGTTGATCAAGTCTATTCTGAAAGCCCTGTTAAATATAATGCATTTATAAAAATACTATTTTTTTTTTAATTTTGTATTGGTTATTTTATTTATTTACATTTCAAATGTTATCTCCCTTCCTGGTTTCCTCTCTGCAAATACCCTATCCAATCCACACTCCCCCTGCTTCTATGAGGGGGTTCTTCCATCCACCCACCCACTACCGCCTCACTACTGTAGCATTCCCTTATACTGGGGCATCAGGCCTTCACAGGACCAATGACGTCCCCCCCACCCCCCAACTGATACCAGATAAAACTATACTCTGCTGCTCCATATGCAACTGGAGCCATGGGTCCTGTACTCTTTGGTTGGTGGTTAGTCCGTGGGAGATCTGGGGATTCTAGTTGGTTGATATTGTTGTGTTTCCTATGGGGATGCAATCCCTTCAGCTCCTTCAGTCCTCCCCCTAGCTACTTCATTGGGGTCCCCACACTCAGTTTGATAGTTGGCTGTAAACATCCACATCTGTATTGGTAAGGCTCTGGCAGAGGCTCTCAGGAGACATCCACATCAGACTCCTGTCAGCAAGAACTTCTTGACATCAGCAATAGTAACTGGGTTTGGAGCTGTATATGGGATGGATCCCCAGGTGGGACAGTCTCTGGATGTCCATTCCTTCACTGTCTGCTCCACGCTTTATAACTGTATTTCCTTTAGACAGGAGAAATTCTATAAAATTTTGAGAGTGGTGGGTGACCCCATCCCTCAACCGGGGGCCATGCCTAACATCTGGATATGATCTCTACAGGTTCTCTCTCCTCTGTGTTGTGTATTTCAGCATATATCATCCCTTTTGGGTCCTGGGAGCCTCTTGATTTCCTGGCATCTGGGACTTTCTGTTAGCTACCCACATAACCCCATCCCCCATCGCTACACACCTCTGTTCAGTTTCCTGACCCCCTGTACATCTCACCTGTCTCCGTCCACATGTGATTCTGCCCCACCCTTTTTACCTCTCCCCCCTTCTCTCTTCTTCCCACCCTCCCCCTCCTAGGATTATTTTGTTCCCCCTTCTAAGTAGGACAGAAGCATCCACACTTTGGTCTTCCTTCTCCTTGGGATTCATATGGTCTGTTAGTTGTATCATAAGTATTCCAAGCATTTTTCCTAATATCCTCATATCAGTGAGTACATACAATGTGTGTTCTTTTGTGACTGGGTTGCCCCACTCAGGAAGATATTTCCATCCATTTGCCTGGGAATTTCATGAAGTCATTGTTTTTAATGACTGAGTAGTACTCCACTGTGTAAATGTATCAAGAAGACCTCCACATAAAACCCAATAAACTGAATCTGTAAGCACAGAAATTGGGAAAGGGCCTCCAACACACAGGAACAGGGGGAAAAAAACTTCCTGAAACTAGCCCAGTCTCTAAAATCAACTATTGATGAATGAGATCTCATAAAATTGAAAAGTTTCTATAAGGCAAAATACACTGTCAATAGGACAAAATATCCTACAGAATGGGAAAAGAGCTTTACCAACCCTACATCCAATAGAAAGCTAATAGCCAATACATACAAAGAACACAACAAGGTAGACTCCTGAGAACCAAAAAACCCTATTGATTTACAGAGGACAAGTAAGGAATCTTGAATGGGTGAGAAGCAACTAAAGAAATGTTCAGCATCCTTAGACATCAGGGAAATGGAAATCAACAACCCTAAGATTCCACCTCACACTAGTCAGAAAGGCTAAGATCAAAAACTCAGCTGATAGCAGATGCTGTGAAGATGTGGGGAAAGAGGAACACTCCTCCATTGCTGGTGGGATTGCAAGCTGGTACAATCACTGTGAAAATCAGTCTGGTGATTCCGCAGAAAATTGGACATATTACTACCTGAGGACCCAGCTATACTACTCCATGGCATATACCCAAAAGATACTCCAACATATAATGATGACACATGCTCCACTATGAACATAGTAGCCTTATTTATAATAGCCAGAAGCTCAAAATAACCAAGATGTCCTTCAACAGAGAAATGGACACAGAAAATGTACATTTACACAATTAACTCAGCTATTAAAAACAATGACTTCATGAAATTTGTAGACAAGTGAATGGAACTAGATAATAGTATTCTTAAAACTGACAATAGAAAATATAGAAAACTTGAATTTTATGTTAAAAATAATAATTATGTCAAGTAATATTAGCTAATATTAAAAAGTTATTTCACCAATATATTCTAAAACCAATTATATAATGGTAATTAAAGATTGCAAAAATATTTAAATATTAATATAAGAGCTTGTGGACACATTAATCTAGAAAATTTCTACAATCAAATTCTTTTATGAACGGTAAAGTGTACATTCTTAAGTATTAATGAATATAAATTAGCAGTGCTTCTGAAGTGATCCATAATAGAAATAGTTAAGATTTATATTAAGTTTGCAGAGATGTTTTGTTACTAGAATCAGAGTATATGCTATCCACTGTAGTACATTAACATATTATGAAAAATAAGTAAACAAAGTCATGCAACAATCTTCTTCTAGTAGTAATATTCTCTCATTCTGACTAGGCAAGTAAACCAAATATACCAATCTTAGTAAATAAATAAATTACTTGTTTCAGAGGTTACTATGAGCCATGTCCCTTGTTATACATGTAGTAAGAAGAGATTACTGGAGAACAGAGACTCTCTAATCTACAAGTCGTTCAGAATGCCCTAGGTCTCTTGTGAGTTTTGACCCATGTGAGATGTTGCTTTATGATAACGAAACTGATTGTGAGTCCAACATGCTCTTGTAAGTTACTGCAATAAACTTCCTTTTGTCCCTAAGGTGAAGGTGGGTAACAGTTCTTTATTTATTCTGTTTTGGTACCATATCTGGATTAATAGGAATGTGTACTAACCTCTCCAAGGATGTTAATAAAACAAAGATCACTAGAAGAATCTAAAAGCTAATTTTAAATTAATTGAAAGTTATTTAATTATAAAAAGAACATAAATTCTTAATGTATTTGGATGTACTGATTTCAAATAAGAACGTCATTCCTTATGATATAGAATGTCCTGTCTGTCTATATGATATGCACAATGCATCTCTTCAATGAAATAAAAAATGGAAATTATTTTTCCAGTAGAGGAGGAGATGAAATTGGTACCAACTAAAGCTTAGATATATAATGCCTGAATTATATGTGATTGCCAAAGTGAGAAGAGAAGAAATGATGGATATAAGTTCTTTGTCTTTGTCCTATTTATTCTTGCCCATGTCAACAGAAATTTCTTTTTTAAAAAAAATTTGGATATTTTCTTTATTTACATTTCAAATGATATCTCAATTTCCAGTTTCCCTTCCACAAGCCCACTATCCCATCCCCTCTCCCCCTGATTCTATGAGAGTGTTCTCCAACCCACCAACCCATCCCACCTCCCTGCCCTGGCATTCCCTTTTACTGGGGCATCTAGCCTTCACAGGACCAAGGGCCTCTCCTCCCATTGATGCCCAACCAGGCCATCCTCTGCTACATATGCAGCTGGAGCCATGGGTCCCTCCATGTGTACTCTTTGGTTGGTGGTTTAATCCCTGGGAACTGGGGGTGGGGGGTGTGTGGTGGAGTTCTGGCTGGTTGATATTGTCTTTCCTATGGGGTTGCAAACCCCTTTCGGTCCTTCAGTCCTTTCTCTCATTCTTCCATTGGAAACCCCTTGCTCAGTCCAATGATTGGCTGTGAGTATCTGCCTGTGTATTTGTTAGGCAGAGACAGCTATATCAGGCACCTGTCAGCAAACACTTCTTGGCATTCACAATAGTGTCTGGGTTTGGTGACTGTATATGGGATGGATCCCAGGGTGAGGTAGTCTCAGCTTTTTCTGATTATACATCAGAACAATATTCTTAATTGGGTGGTACCATTGTTTTTGTATTTCTGACAAAGTGTATAAAATGCCTTTAGAATATACCCAATCTGTTTGCCCAGTTAGAATGTAATAATCTGTGTTGGCAGTTCCATTTCTCTATTTTGTTTACTATACAATTCAGATTTTCAGGAAATATTTGCATATGCTTGAATAATAATTAGGAAATGAATAATTTCATGATAATGAGATTTACTTATTAAGTAAAATAAAACTCAAGGGGACCACTCCTATGATAAAGACTTTATAAAATTTGTTCTTTATTTTATAAAATAATTATGATCTATAATACAAGATATAGATAGACTACTTAATAATAATTTCAGATATATATTTTCTTCTACAGTTCTCTGAAGAGGCATTTGGAAAATAAAATAGATTAATTGCTTACTGCTAAGAGGACAATATTCATCATATATTCTCTTTTAGTATGTTGAATTACCTCATATGAAGAAAAAACACAAAGTACATTCTTGCTATTTCAGAACCTTCACATTAGGTTTATTTATTCTTTTCTCCTTTCAACCTTTAATCAGTGAAGAATGTGGCACTTCTCTTTTCTAATGGATTATTGTTTTCTTTTCTTTTCTTTTTGTTTCTACAAGAGGAATAAGGAATCATTTTTATATTTCATATATTTATGATTTTATAAATCATATTTATATTTGGTTCATGTCATGAATTTTAAACTGTTCTTTTTATATTCTATTGTCAAACCAGTAAATATACTTTCATTCATTAAAAATTAGTAATACTCTTAATTTAGTTTCAGAGTACTCAAACACTAAAGCAGATTTTACTCTTTAATATATAAATGATAGTACTTTTAATCACTAAGGCCAACAGAGAAATTAAATTTCTTGAGGTAGTACATTGAATACCATTTGATCCAAATGTAAATGTTGGAAGCCTTTTCTTTCTGCTTTGTTTTAAATAATATTTTGTATAAGTTATTGTCAATTTATCATTTTTCTATATTTAAAAAGGTAGCCAATATAACACTGTATATCTTTCATATTGTACATCAATTCAGATGCAAAGATCTTAAAACTTGTACTTTATTGCCTAATCCAATTATAAACATAAATATTTATTAAAATTCATGACAAAAGCAATTTATTTATTTTTTTGTTAAAATGAAAATGATGAATGTATTAACTTCACTTTGTTAAATAGGACATGATCACATAAAATACCTAAGTTAAATCTTGTTTTGATTTTAGCAACTGTAAAAAAACTAAAATAGGTAATAGCAGTCAAATTATACTTTGTTTTTACTTTTATTGGTTTATTATTTTTGAGCATTGTTTTACTCTCTGTCTCCAGACTGTTCTCACACAAATAAGTTGGTATGATAACCACATATCAGCTTTCTGATTCAATAGAACATAATCCCAGGAAAAGAGTATAATATATAACATATAACATAATGTATGACATATAACATATAATATATAATGTATAATGTAATATGTAATATCAAATAAATATTTAATATAATGTAAAACTTCATATATATGACAATTTTAGTAAAAACAAACACATTGCCAATAACAGCTTCCAAAAAGATGAAAAATAAAGATTATAGAAAATGAGTATGAATAGTTAATTACCTATACATTTTATAATTCTCTTTAAGATTGAAAAACAGGTTAATGCCATGTTTCAAAATCATATGAAAGTCTACAGGAAGGATGATATATAAATCATGAATACTTATATATTAGAAAAGAGAACTACATCAAACATTGGTCAGATGCAGGACAAATTTAGTAAATACGATTTCTGATTTTGAATGTCAAATGAAAGTCAAGATTCACGTTTATCAGTTTGAATATTTCTATCTTTTACAGAAGATTTTAATCCTTAAATATAAGCATTTGCTTAGGGAAAATTTTAAAGTAATGTTTTCAACTTCTCTCCCATATGCTTAAATGTCATAACTTTATTTATCAAACCTGAGTAGATATTTTGCCTGGATATTTACTGAAGAAAAAATAAATGGTATCATTAATGTTCTCTTAAGTATATCCTTAAAATAGTTTATCATATTGAATTAACTCTTTCCAGATGATAACCTTTTTTGAACAATTTCTAAGAAAAATACTCAGATTGTCAATGAAATTTGAAACAAAATTAATAATACATGCTTCATTACTGTGTAAATTCTAGCCCACAACTAGCCCAGGTTTACATCTGAGTGAATGTGTCAACATATCCATTGTAACATTTTGTAACATATATATATATTTTTATTTATATTTCAAAAGTTTTCCCCTTTCCAGGTCTCCCATTTGGAAACACCCTATCCATCTTCCCGCCCCCTACCTCTATGAGGGTGCTCCCTACCACCCACCCACCTACTCCTGCCTTCCCTCTCTAGCATTCCCCTACACTGGGGCATCTCACACCCTCAGGTCCAAGGGCCTCTTCACCCATCGATGACCAACAAGGCCCTCCTCTGCCACATACATGGCCAGCACCATGGGTCCCTCCATGTGTATTCTTTGGTTGGTGGTCCAGTCTCCGGGAGCATCAGGGGGTCTGGCCAATTGACACTGTTGCTCCCTCCATGGGGCTGCAAATTCCCTCAGTTCCTTCAGTCCCTTCTCCAACTCTTCAATCTGGGACCCTACGCTCAGTCCAAAGATTGCTGTGAATTGAATCTTGAGTATTCCGAACTTTTGGGCTAATAACCACTTATCAGTGAGTGTTTGTTCTTTTGTGACTGAGTTACCTCACTCAGGATGTTGTTTTCAAGTTCCACCCATTTGCCTGCAAATTTCATGAAGTTGTTGTTTTCAAGCTGAGTAGTATTCCATTGTGTAAATGTACCACACTTTCTGTATCCATTCCACTTTCTGTATCCATTTTAGGCTGCTGCTCTAAAATCTGAATTTCCAGATTCCAAGCACATCTGGGTTGTTTCCAGCTTCTGGCTGTTATAAACATGGCTGCTATGAACATAGTGGAGCTTGTGTCCTTATTACATGTTGAAGCGTCTTCTGGGTATATGCACAGGAGTGTTATAGCTGGGTCCTCAGGAAGTACTGTGTCCAATTTTCTGAGGATCTGCCAAACTGTTTGCCTGGAGTTTCCTGGTCTGGAGAGGGTACTGATGAGGGCACAGAGTAGGATTCTGGTGATGGCTTTAAAGTCTGAGGGTCTCAAGAACTTCTAGTTCTCTAACTATAATGAAATGCTGATGATAACATCTAAAATGCCCTAAATACTTTCTTGCTTTTTCTGAGAGTAAAAGACTGCTGGTTTAGGTGATTAACACCTGTAGCCTTACAGTGGAGGATTAAGCAATGTGGCCTTTCTTCTATCTCAGCAGGAATTGCAGGGCTCTAACTTGCAACCTGCTAGTTGGAAGTAGCAGGAAGAAACTGGGACACTTAGAAAAGTTTTGTGGAGTTTATTACTAAATTTAAAAAAGTTTCCTATGAAAGCTATCTAAGGGGAAAAGCAGAAAGATCATAAGAGTGGAAAAAGAAAAAAAAAAATTCTAGTAAGGGGAAAATTCTTCTAAAGGAAAAATTACTCCTAGGCAGGGGAAAAGGAAAACATTTTACTCTAACTGGGGAAAGGCAAAGATCTCTCTCTCTCTCTCTCCCCTTCATCTCTCTTTCCTCAGTACTTATACATTTTTCAGAATACATGATCACATGTTACAAAGTTTATCACAAGTTCACACAAAAAATCAAATCATAAATTGAAATAGAATTTTATAACAGAGAATGTTTACATGCATATTAGAAGTCAGCTCAGGAACTTTGGGATATTCTGCCAGACCCCCCTCTGAGCACATGGGTACCCCTCCCCTCAAGGAAGAAACAGTTTAGGGAGCACAAAGGCTAGAAGGAAGGGGCTGATAAAACCCCTGCTACCTCATTCTCTAAAGACCAATTCATTTAAGTCACACTGTTCTGCCAATCACATTGTGCCTAATGGCTGCTGCTCTAAAATCTGAATATAAGGTCCCTGTCATTCTCTTGCCTTGGTATGCAGAACAACCTCAGCATGCTGAATAAAACATTGCTGTTGCATTTTGCATCAATCCCCAACTACATGTGTTCATTGGCAGGGATAGGTTGTGGGGGTGGAGGGGGGAAGTCCTCCAGTAAGTTAAGGCTCCCCAGAGTCTTACACATTTCCATTAAGAGTAATTGTCTTGCTAAACATCCATTACCTGTCTCAGCTCCACAGGTTCACTAAAGGTTTAAATCCATAACTAAGTTTTTAGTGAAGTTTGGTATAGATAAACCCAGTTAATGTTATAACTTCTGTCCTACCACTTATAATAAATCATTAGTTCCCTTTTTGTGACCTTTGGTTAATTGTTTTACAACATCTTGGAATGTGCTCTGAGTAAGAGAAAGTCTGTTTACTATCTAAGAGCAATTAACTGGAGACACTTGGGAGACTAGCAGAGTTCTCATTACAGTTTTGACTATCAGCAAATGACCTAATAGCAGTCCCACTATAAAAGAACTTAGTAATCACTGATATAATTTTAAGAATTCTTATAGGATCATCATTAAGACTTAAGAAGACATCTATTTGTCTATATAGCATCACTATAAGACAGTGCATCTTTGTGGATCTTTGGCGATCTGCTCCAAAGGGGTGTGCTATTACTTAGTGATTATTATATATGTTTAATAATAACAGAAAAAGTATATATTAATATTAGGAATCTTTCCTAAGTGAATTCCCTTACAACCTTGCTCTGTTAGGGTGAACCTGTCACAGATTAATTTTTTTTTATATATAATAATTTGAAGCAAGCCATCTCAGGAAAATCACCAGCTAGTTAAGTGTCCCATTATGGCTCCTGACAAAAGGTTTAACTATATAACCTAAATCTGTGAATTTTGAACTCAATTCTACACACTTTTTTTCTTCTTTCCTTTTTTCTTTCCTTTTTGCAAAAAAAAATTGACAAATTTTAAGATTTCAGGGGTATAGAATCCAGACTAGTTTCTTTATTAAATTATTTATTGCTTCTTTTATTTTTTTGGTACAGAATATAATTTTATCACTTTCCCCTTCTCATTCTTCCATTCAAATCCCTTATGTACTCCTTGGACTGATTTATTCTGGGCAAAGTTTTCCAAACCATGTAACCCACTTATTCAAAATCATGACAGTATCTTACCATCAATAAGTTGCAATTTTAAAGAAATACAAAATTTTGACCCAAAATTTGTCTTGTTTATGAGAAATGCAGGGACAAATATGGGGCAGAGACTGAGGGAATGGCCAACCAATAACTGGCCCAAGTTGACACACCTCCAAAGGGCAAGCTCCAATCCACGACACTGTTAATGATACTGTTATGCTTCCAGACAGAAGCCTAACATAACTGCCATCTGAGGGGCTCTACCCAGCAGATGACTGAAGCAGATGCAGAGACCTCAAGCCAGACATTGTACAGAGTAGGGAGTCTTATGGAAGAGTTGGGGAAAGAATTGTAAGATGGGAAGGGGATAGGAACTCCATAGGAAGACGAACAGAGTCAAATAAACTGGACTCTCATGGGCTCTGAGAGACTGAACTACCAATCAAAGAGCATAGAGTGGTTGGAAATAGACCCCAAGCACATATGCAGCAAATTTGGTGCTAGCTCTTCATATGGGACTTCCAAAAACTGGAGCAGGGGCTATCACTAAAGGTGTTCCCTATCTTTGGATCCCATTCCCCTAACTTGACTTCCTGGTTGAGCCTCAGAGAGATGATTTAATTAGCCCTGCAGAGATTTAAGGTACCAGGGTGTTTAAACTAATGCTTAAATTGAATGAAAAACAGAAGAGACTCCCTCACAAGAAGAAGGTCAGAGCAATAGGGAGAGGAACTGTGTGAGGGGCAGCATGAAAGGGAGGTGGTGGTCCTGTTGTAGAGAATCTGAATGGCTTGTTGCAAAAAATAAAAATAAAAATAGCTAAAAATTCTTTCTCTTTCTCTCTCAACACACACACACACACACACACACATCTTACTTCACTTTCGACATTATGCTAAAATCGAGTGCAATATGATACTCATTTGCTATTTGCTTTAAGTCTAAAAAACCTCAGATTTTATTATGTTCAATAAAATGAAATACATTTTCTCTTTCATTTATCTGAAATGGACAAGTGGTTCAAATTTTTATGTGTTTGCTTCATTTGATTTTTCAAAGGACAGTGATCATTCATTCCCTCTGAGCCTGCCTTTCTCTCTTTGTAGGATTTCTCAGTTAGTACGTTGTTGTGCTATGTAACTATTTAATAATAGCATTTCCTTTCCTTACCAGAGATGAAAAATTGTGTTAATTGCCTCTGCTTATTTTTAATTGATAACAACATAGTCTTTGACTATGGGATAGTCAAAAGGCTTATGAATTTCTTAGTTGTTTGATCCAATATATGGCCAAATAACATGATGCTGCTAGGGAAGAAAGATAAAAAACAAATTGCAAAATAATAAACAGTATTATTATTCTTTCATTTTAAGCATGTAATATGAAAAATTGGCCTATATTATTTGATTAACTTTATTATTAAAATAGCTTTGGAACTATAGTTTTTTTTGTGCATTGAAATAAAGATGAGTGAAATACAAATATTTAAGCCTGATGATATAAGTTTTACAAAACAAGTAATTAAAAGTGTTCTCCAAGGCTGTTTGCAAATAATGTCCATCAGATAGAGGACACCACAGTCAAAAGAACAAGCAAGTGACCCAGCTGCCAGCAAAAATCCCCCACTCTTTAGATTGGTTCTCAAAGACCCATTCTATCACTGTTGCTTCGATCCCCCCACTCCTCACCTTAATACCCACACTGATACTGGGACCCTTCCCCAAATCCAGAAGACTGAAGCTGTTCTGATGGTGGCCACACCAGTCAGAAGCAGAGATGCAGGACACTTAACTCAGTAGAACAGACATAGTCTGCTGTACCAAGGATCAAGCTGACCTTTAGAAGTCCAAACCTTAACCTGAACAGAGACTCCCTACTAGTTCAGAAGTCATGCAAGCTACCAGAACTGCAGGTCATAAATACTAGAAAACCAAAGAGAAACAGAAACCAAAGAAGAAAACAAAGACAAGTTCAGAAATCAACACCTAGAACAATAATCATCCCAAATCAGATGTCCAAATGTCCGTGCGAGAACAAAATCAACAGAGGCCAGGGTAATATGGCACTACCAGAGGCCACCTATCCTTTGACAGTAAGACATGACTATTATAATGCAGCTGAAGCAAAAGAAAATGACCTTAAAACCAAATTAAGGATGTGAAAATATTTCCTTAAAGAAATTGAAGAGAAAAAGACAAAACAAAAAATTGAAGGATATCAATAAATCCATTAAAGAATGCCCAGACAGCCACCAAAACCAAACAAATAGGCAAAGGAAAATGTTCAATATTTGAAAACTGACATATAACAACAAAGGAACACAAACTGCAGGAATTATAGAAATGAAAATCTAGGTAGGCATGCAAGAACTACATATTCAACATTATCAACTAACACTATAGAAGAAATGGAAAAGGGAATCTCAGGAGTTGAAGATAAAATAGAAAAAAATACATTTATCATTCAAAAAACTGTTAAATCTAAAAATTCCTAGCAATACATGGATAAAATCTGGGAGACTACAAGAAAACCAAAACTAAGAATAATACAAATAAAAGAAGGAGAAAAATCATGGCTGAAATGCTAAGAAAATATATTTAACAAAATCATCTATATTTATTCAATCATCATCAATGATTTTGTTAAATATAACCTAAAGAAAGGCATGTTTATAAAGGTTCAAGAAACTTTCAGGACACTAAATAGACTGGACCAAAACCAAAAGTCTCCGCACCACATAGTAATCAAAAAATTAAACATACAGAACAAATAAAGACTATTAATAGCTGCAAGGGGGAAATTCCAAGTAATATATAAAAGTAGACCTACTAGAATTATGCACAAACTCTCAATAGAGACTCTAAAAGCCAGCAAAGCATGGACAGATGTCTTACAGACCATAAGAGATCTCAGATGACAGGCAAGACTATTATACTCTGTAAAGCTCTCAATCAACATAGATGGAGAAACAAAATACAACAAAACCAAAAGAGTTAAGCATGCATACACACACACACACACACACACACACACCTCCACCACAACCACTATCAACAATATAAAAGGAATTCACAATTATTGGTCATTAATATATCTTAATGTCAGTGAACTCAATTTTCCTGATAAAAGACACAGGGCAACAGAATGGACACAAAAATGGAATACAGCCTTCCTTTTCACACAAGAGCTATACATAAGCAACAAAGATAAGCATTATCTAAGAGTAAAGGGTAAGACAAAGTCTTTCTGAGAAAATGGATCCAAGAAGCAAACTATTCTAAAATCTAACAAAAGATACTCCAGAAAAAAATTAATCAAAAGAGATAAAGAAGGACATTTCATAATCATTAAAAAAAATTCCACCACGATGGCATTTTAATTCTTAACATCCATGCCACAAATGCAAGGGCATCCACATTTATAAAAGAAACATTATTTAACCTTAAATCACACATCAAATCACCCACATTATTACTGTGAGTCTTCAGTAACCCACTGTTACCAATGATCATCCAGACAAAGACTAAATAAAGAAATATTGGAATTAAGAGTTGTTGCGAACCAAATAAACCTAACAGATATGTGCAGAACATTTCTCCCAACCACACAAAAGAATATACCTTCCTCTTAGCACTTCACAGAGCTTTCTCTAAAATTGAGCACATGCTGGGTCACAAAGCAGGTATCCACAAATATGAGATAATTGAAATAATCACCTGTATCCTATCAGACCTCCTCAATGGAATTTAACTTTGAAATGTGAGCCAGAATAAACTTTTCCTCCTGGAACTCCATTTTGTAAAGGTATTTAATTTTAGTGAATGTACAAGTAACTAGTATAATTGAGATATGTTTAAAATAATACTGTTTTCATTAGTTTTCTTATATATTTTTCCTCTGACATATACACATTCATTGTATTTGCTTTTAAAAAGACAATGAGGGGGTACCTACTAGAATGTAAAAAATAAAATAAAATTAATTAATGTATTAGTATTTTAATGTTAAATAATACAACAAAAACAAATTTTCCTTTTTCTTATTATACATTAAGATTCTATCAACTTCAACAACTTTTGAACCAAGCTTATTTCAAGACTAACCTGTGATAAAAATTTCCAAAACAAGCATATTGACTTTTTTTCATATCTATGTATAATGTATATAGATACTATACTGAAATTATTCATTGAAAAATGACAATGGGAGATATTTATTTGAAAGTATACATGTAGCTTATCAATTTATTACTATTTAAATAAATGATTAGTAGTGTCGGTGACTGTGATGAAACAGACTCCAACCATTATTGCTATACACAGCTGGAGGAGGTTCCTTATTCTTTTAGGACATCCAGACAGGTAAACCTATATCCTTGAATTAGCTGCAGAAGGGAATTTAACAAGCCAGCATGAAGCAGAGATTAAGTATGTCTTTTAAAAAAAAAAACTAAGGCATCCCAAAGTGTATGAGTATTGATTTTTTCAAAGACTAGTTTTGATGATGTTTTAAAGGTTTTTATATAGTTATTTTTGTGTGCCTATGAATATCAAATTATATTTTAAAGTGTTGTATAAAAACTTTATTTTGTTTATTTCCCCCTCTTTTTAAATAAGATATATTATAGTTATACTATAGCACTATAATAAAATAAAAAACTTTGGGCCTCAAGATTTGAACTAAAGGATTAAATTTTGCTTTTTACTGTAAATAAGGTTCTGTGATTCCTAAAAACTATTTGCTTTATGATGTAATAAATAATGACAGTGCCAGAATCAATAAAAAGGAAACAGAGACCAATAACCCTCAAAAATGAACTATATTTAGAGAGGTTCATTACTTTGGTGGGTGGGACAAATTTACTTTTGAGACACAAAGAATTAGGGTAGAAAATACATCATACAAGACGCTGCATGGTAAAATTTTGAAGAAAAGTTTTCCTTTAAAATTTAGAGAAGAAATTCACTGGGACAATAATATCTGCCAATGATAAACCTGACCAAGTACCTAAAGAAAAATTAAAAGGGACTTTCAATAAATATCCCTCTCAAAATATCATTTAATTTATAACATTTTAACTACTGCAATGAAGTTCCACTGTACCTAGTGTGGTGGTTTGAATATGCCTAGCCCAGAGAGAGGTACTATTTGGAGGTGTGGCCTTGTTGAAGTAGATGTGGCTTTGTTTGAGTAGGTGTGTAACTGTTAGGTTGGGCATTAAAACACTCATTCTGGAACTTGAACATATCATCCTGAGCAAGGTAACTCAGTCACAAAAGAATGAACACAGTATGTACTCATTGATAAGTGTCTATTAGCTCAAAAGTTCAGAATACCCAAGAGTCACTTCACAGCAATCATTGGGCTGTGTGATGTCCCAGTTGGAGGAGTTGGAGAAGGGACTGAAAGAGCTGAGGGAGTTTGCAGCCCCATGGAAGGAGCAACAGTGTCCACTGGCCTGACCTCCCCCAATGCTCTCCGACACTGGATCACCAACCAAAGAATACACATAGAAGGACCCATGGTGCTAGCCACATATGTGGTAGAAGAGGGTCTTGTTAGCCATCAGGGGGAGCAGAGGCCCTTGGGCCTGAGGGTGTTAGATGCCCCAGTATAGGAAAATGCCAAGGAGGGAAGATGAGAGTGGGTGACTGGGTGAGTGGGTGACTGGGTGGGTAGGTGAGTGGGTGGGTAGGTGGGTGGGGGAATACCCTCATGGAGGCAGGGGAGGAGAGAGGAGATAGGGAGTTCCAAGGGGGAGATCTGGAAAGAGGGAAACATTTGAAATGTAAATTAAGTATAAAATATAAAATTAAAAACAACAACAATAACAACAAAAAACAAAACAAAACAAAAAACACTCATCCTACCTGCCTGGAAGCCAGTCTTCTCCTTGCAGCCTTCAGAATAAGATGTAGAACTTTCAGCTTTACAAGAACCTTGTCTGTCTGGATGCTGCCATGCTCCCACCTTGATGATAATGGAATGAACCTCTGAACTTGGAAGGTAATCCTAATTAAATGTTATCTATGAGTTGCCTCGGTCATGATGTCTGTTCATAGTAGTAAAACACTAAGACACCTAGTATATACAGCTCCATAAGTGGATCTAAGCAGTAGATGAAGCCATAAATTTCTCTTGTACTTGCTGGGTGGAAAGGGGCTACAAGGGCAGAGGAGAGCTGTTAAATTTCTGTGCCAGGGAGAAATTGTCCAAACCCTGGCCTGGTTCCTCTGGAAGATGAAACTAATAGATGGTTAGTGATCTTACAGTCTACAGCTGAGAACAGAAAAACAGCATAAATTCTAATCATCAATAGTTATTCTTTTAACATTCTTATTATAAATGTCACTATATAAAATCAATGTTTTCTCTGTGGGCAAAATCTACAGCAAATCTTAATTGTGTTGCTATTCTGAGCTTTTATCTGGCAAAATATTTTAATGGATTCTAGGCTAAGGAGTTCCTGTCTCTTCCCACATTCCTTTATTTTTCCTACTGTTCCTCCTTCCACTGTGGCAATGAAAAGAAACTGTAATGTTTAGTTTTTACGGATCTTTGTTTTTGTTTATATATACCACTAGATGGATTGCAGGTGATCATTATATACACCCTGATATTTTCATTCTATAGTTTATATGAAGACAAATCAATGACAACACCCTTACTCTGCCAGTATCTTAAAATACATGAGTTTCTGGATGGTCATATTTTAATCAGATCACCATTCCTTAGTGTTCATTTATCTTTTCCCAAAATTGGTTATCAGTAATAGAACAGTTTGCAAAGAGAACTATAACTTACCAGACAAGTTGAACACTTTGAATTTTATGTGTTGTCAAGAGCAAGACAAAAAAAAATCAATCTGATGAGATACACTGTAAAGTTTCTTTCAAATCATGCAAATTATTAACTTATCTGTTTAGTACTTTAAAAGAAAGAATAGTATTCTACAAAAATGTAAAATGTTTTACAAAACAAAACCGTTCATAGACATAATCATCCCACTAAGTTGTTAATAGTTAGATATTTTATTTGTCTCTATAATAAAAAATGTTCATTTTCCTGATTCAAAATTACACTGATTTTAAGACCAAGATTATTTGAGTTGCCCCAGTAGTAAAAGCTAACAATACACTTTCAACATGATTGTCTTTCTAGATAATACCTTGCTGTCTTCAAATACTTAACATTTGTTTTGGAACAACTAAACAATACAAGAGGAATTATTGATTCAAAGCAATTGTGATTTTGGTAACTTTGTTTATATATGTGTTATTATAATTTTGAATTTTACTGCATGTGAGACATTTTGACCCTGAAATCTCTTTCTATAATGAAGACGATTATTTGGTTTTACTTGAGTATAGGTGCCTGAGACACTGGAAACCTCCTTATTCTTAATATGAAATAGCATTTAATGATTAAGCTTGGTTAAATGCCAGTATACATTAGTATATAATATGTGTTATCTATACCATTGATATATATATCACATGCACAGACACTCACACACAGGCACACATACAAATTCATAGGCACTGGAATACACAAACATTTGTGTTTGTGTTTGTTTTTGCTTTTCAAACAGACCTCATGATTTTTTTAAAATTTTTATTCTAGATATCTTACTAAACCATAAACATTCTGATTTGGACTGCTTCTACCTAAAGAAGTTAGCAAAAAGAATTGGTATGCAAGATAGTTTCTTTCAATGCGAGGGTCCGAAAAATGAGCTGGAGATTGTCCATCTCAGAAAACTGTTTGAAAGAGGCAGTAGGCCAGGTATGATAGGTTTCTCTGCTAGACAAATTCTTTCCTATCCGCAAGTATTTTATAGGATATAGAAGGCTGTGTCTTGAATCATTGTTCATATTTGAAAATTAGCTTTAGGCTTGTTCTCATGTTTCTCCATTAATATATCAACATTAAAATTGAAAAATGGTGCCAGGAAATGGAAGAAGGGAGAATCACAAACACATCACACTAGCATTAATAAAGGGGTTGATAATTATTACAGGTTATGACTAAGGCTAAAAGTTAGGATTCATAGTTCAAGTTGACTAAAATTTTGAAAAACTACCTCAGAGACAAATCTCTGAGCATATCTGTGAGGAATTACCTACATTAAGCTGCTTGTGTTCAAATCCATCCTAATTGCAATACTGAATGAGAAGGAAAGCAGGAATTAAACAACAGTGTTCAAGTCTCCCCTGCTTCCCACTAGGAACCATCTGCACAATCACATTTCTGCTGCCTTCTCTGTTATGCTAGACTGTATTTCAGGGGACTATTTGTTTAATATCTTGTTATTTTGAGTAACCAAGTGTAGGCTAACAAGTTTTGTGTTTACATTGCCTATCAAAACACATCAAAGAGAAGGATGTATTTTCTTGGTAAAGCAAGTCTACGTTTTTATAAATGAATTTTATTCTTTTTTATTTATTAACCTGCGCTTACTCTACAAGTACTTTATCTCTTATTCAGCTACTATAAATTATTTTCAAAACCTATGTCCTTGTGGGAAGTTAATAAAATGAATGAAACACATAGTAATAATTAAGCACAAGAACACCTTAGCTTTTAAGGAGCAGATGTGTTTACTGAGGAGGCAATAAACAAAGAAAGATATAGATGTTCATGTTTATGATCAGTAATTCTTTCATCATTGATGTTTTCTTGAATTCACAATGCTAACATGATAACTGCATGCTGGGATTCATTATTGAATGTTAAGCACTGTGTTTGTGATAATGAAAAATTTATAAGTGCCCCAGATCAAAACAAACAAAACAGATAAGAAAATATGAGGGCATTATGTACACCAAGTGGAGCTTAGGTATATTCTATGCTGAATTTCATTATCAAAATATATTACTATCATATTTTTCATAGTAGAGAATAAGCCAGGGCCTTATTCTTGCTAAGCAAGCACAAAATATGCAGGCTACATTTCTTTCTTTCTTTCTTTTTTTATTTTGTAAAAAGCACAAAGTTGCCTATGCTGCCTTGGACACATTTTTACTCCAGGAATGCCTTTGACATCAATCCTCCTGTCATAATCTCTTGAGTATGTAGAATTATAGGCCTAGACCATCAGAATCCATTCCCAGTAAACCTCTGTGTGTGTGTGTGTGTGTGTGTGTGTGTGTGTGTATGCCTCTATGTGTGTGCATGTGAATGTGTGTTTCTGCATATGCCTTTGCATGTATTTACAGTTTTTGGAATACTAATATTCATTCACAAGTGTGAGGAGACCAGCATCAATGTTAGGAGGCTTCTTCACTGCTATGCATATTGATTTTGAGGCAAAGTCTCTCATTAAGCTCAACTGTATGGCTAGACCAGTGCAATGCATATTGTATTTTCAACGCTAATGTGCTACTCAGTGCCAATGAGAGGATGACTCTGGAAGTGGAGATTTGCTTCACCATTACAGATTCAAGCATATGGACTTATAGTGTTTAACATAGTATGTAGAAGATCTAACACCCCTAATTTATGATAGGAAAATGAAAACAGAAAAGTTGTTTAAGAGTAAATGTGGTATGTGCAGATAATAGGCAACTTTAACTATTTCTGACATATGTTACTATTGCTGATCCCATAATATTACTGTATATGATATTAAAGAGTAGCCAGACATTTATACATGAGATCCTCAACCCTTTAGTCCTCTGCCCTTCCTTTCCTGATTGCTTTCTGTAGTTGTCTGCACTACAACTTGTCATGTCTTCTACTTTGTAACATTACCCAAAATGGAAACTTTGCTGTGCCTATTATTAGCAATGATGAACTCAAGGTTTTGTTTTAGAAGTTTTTCTTAATCAGTTTCTGTTCCGTTTTACAACTTGTATTTGATTATTTTGTTCTATTATTTAATCTTTTATATAGATGCATCACCAGGTTGCTTAAAGGGAATTCACCAGTTGAATATTTTATGAACATCACTTAAGGTTCTCTGTTCTCTCTCTCTCTCCATTTATACCTTTACCTCACACTCATAGATAGAGATAGAAATTGATATCATTAAAACTTAATGCTGCTCACTTTCCATATAATTTTAATTTGTCCCTACATATATTATTATATTATTGAAGTGATTAATAACACATCTGTGCAGCAGGAATTTTTTATCTCATTTGTAAATGGCTGTGGTAACCAGAAACTGGTCTTTAAGAAATAAAATAATATTGTGTCACATCATCATACACAATAATTTACAATAAAGCATAGTTTTTCTCAGAGACAATCATTAGGTGATAGGACAAAGAAGTCTTTCTATTGTATACTGAACATAAAACAATAAATATGTAAGTACACATTCTGCCATGCTCTAGTATAATTCCAATCATTTACTCAGATTCATGTCTCCATTCTAGTTAATTACTGAGACATACTTGCAACATTTTTGTATCTTTTTTCATATGTCAATTTAGAATCTTTTATTTTATACATAGCAGAAAACATTACTAGACCATAACAAACAAAACCTTGCCTCTGTGTTGTTTTTCGTTGCCAATGTCAAGTATCCAGAGCATCACATTCTCACTGTTCGAGCTTGAAGTTGCTCATGCAACTGTGACTTCTCTGCTGTACTTGACTGTTCTTTGATGCTGAGAGCCAAAACAAATTCTTCTTTCTGTGTTTCTATGAGATATTCAGTCACAGAAGAAGAAAAATCAACTAAAATAAAAAAAGATAGTCCTGAGTTGTGGGGTCATTGTTGTGATGATGTAGTAGCATGAATTTAGTACATGCCTGTGGAAGGAATGCATAAGAGTTAGGAGTAATTTAACTCAGTAACAATTCCAGTTAAGGTGGGAATATGAATATCTTAAAGAATTGTTGTAATTGCTTTAAGATAGTTTTTCTTGATTATCTGTGTTATTATAAATAATTGAAAACAGTAAATATTCAGATATTATAATTATTTTCCTTTCAAATAAAAAATGTTTTATAGAAACAAGAAATGGAAAAACAATAAATTATAAGTTTAGAAATGTTTTTCTGAAACTCTTTCTGTTATTATGTTTAGATTAAAAACTAGAATTGATGTTGAGAATTATGCCATCTGAACTATTTTTGAGAATTTTGAATAAATTTCAATCAAAATAGAATTATGAAATTTTTCATTTCTCTATTCTCTATCTTGTCCCTACTATGTCTCCAAATCTAAAATTAATAGCTTATTTTGATTATTTTGTTATTGTTACATTCATATACATGTATGTGCAAATATATAAATAAAAACTACAGAGCATATTTTTGTTATGAATATATGAGAATTTACACAGTAAATTAGACTTCATTGTTTAAAAGCTGAGAGTGAGAAATAATGTGGTGGAGAAAAAGAAATACAAGTTTTGATAAGGAACAAACAATAAAAACCATGGAGGCAATGAAAAGCCAGTGAAAAAAGGAGAATACATTAGGGTTCTTGAATTTTGAATAGTAGTACAAGATAGAAACTGACAGTAATGAACAAGAAAAAAGGAATTCAGGAAACACAGAAAACTAAGTTCTAAAGAGAAGGAGAAAGGGAATCCTATTCTCAATTATCCAGTTAGGGAAAAGAAAATGCCTGTAAGTGAGCTGCCAGCAAGGCTGAAAGAAGAACATAAATGTTTGTATTACCAAAGAGAATTTTAAAATATCCTGATATATTTTGCTAATGAAGTTAACATGCTTAATAATTTGAGCGACAGTCAAATTCATTAAAAATACTTTCCCTATAAACTCTCCATAAAATTCTTGGAAATTATTTTTTTTTTCACATTTAGAACTCCAAATCATAAGTTTCTTACATGTTGAATACACAAATCCTTGTCTGAGTTAACAAGAGGAAATTTTGATTGATCTATTCCTTATTTGCATTATACATACCAGAAAGTTTAAAAAATGTTGTCCATTCATTTTAGAGCAGAAACGTCATTCCATATCTTCAACAAGCCATTACACCCAAACCAAGGAAAAATGGTTAAAGTGTTCCCTGATAATGTCACAAAGAATATTTGAATTGTAGTAGGCTCTGTCGTATTCATCCAACTTGCATGCAGAATGCTATGAATTAACTAATATGGACAAAAATAATTTTAAACAAAATTTCTAACTAGTAAATTGTTATTTTTTTATAAAGAAATATATTTATCTATGAAATATTATTTTAAAAATATATTAATTACTGTGATGGCTATTCTTGGTTGTCAACTTGATTATTTCTGAATTTAACTAAAACAGAGAAATAGAGGGGTAAACCTGTGAGAAACTTTTGCTTAAATTTTAGTTTGAATTTTTGAATTTTTATGACTTACAGGCTGTGTTACAATTAATCCAACATTGGTTGCCTAAATATGAATGATCTAAAAATTTAGTAATTGTTCATTACATTAGGTTAGATGTTTCAGCTGGTCTTTAGTATACATTGGAATCCAAAAGAAGTAGGCTCTAATGCCAGTGAAACAGATCTGCTAGGAAGGTGAGGGCAATCAGGCAAGACACACATGCTTCCTTCTTCCATGTTTTTATATCCAGCAGAAAATGGGGCCCAGATTAGAAGCACATCTTGCCACCTCAAAAGATCTGAATTAAAGGTGTATCTTAAGTCATTCTAATAAATCCCTTTATATGAGATATATATATATGTGTATGCATATAATTTATATATGTATGCATGTATGTATTAAGATATCTGTATAGAGGTATACAGATATATAATACATAATTATATATGTTATATTATAATTATATGTAATTTTGCATATAATATAAAGGGATAAATAGAATATATTAGAATATATTTTATATTATATAGAGAAAATATGTTATATCTAGAGAGAATAGACAGACATATATATATATATATAGAGAGAGAGAGAGAGAGAGAGAGAGAGAGAGAGAGAGAGATTGAGAGAGATTGATTATATAAGTTCTGCTACTTTAGAGAACCCTAATGCAATTACTATATTTAAAAAGCCCTTTTATCTGACTTCAATAAAACTTCATTACTTGACACAGTCCAATATCAGCTAAGATTAGAAAAGTTTATCAGGAGAACAAAATGTTTAGTATTGTTATGCAATAAAATTTCACTGGATAAACTGTATACCTATCTACAAAAAAAGAAATTATAGTGGAAAACTTTCTTAGTCTGTCTGATCCCTGAGAATGATCCCAGCAGAAGCCTATCTAAAGAAGAAAAAATAAAAAACTAATAACATTAAACACACAAACTTTACTCATTTTATATGCAGAAATACACATACACACACATTTACATTACTATAAATCATAGATGTGTAAAATGCAAAGCAATCTTTTACCACTTTAGAAGATGATAAAGAAAATAGATCATGCCACTTGAACAATGACTTTTCCTTTATATATAAAAGAGCATGAAACATGAAAGTAGGAAGTAAATGGTGACTCCACCAGGACTAAAAGCCTTGTGCTATTTAAAGGCATTAACAAGAGAGTTGGGAATATACTATAGATTGGGAGAACGTATTTTCAGAAGATTATACATATAGTAGGACTACAACTCAAAATATTTATTAGAAATAAATAGAATTCACAGGGAGACCAGAGTGGGTTGATATCCAGGGCAGGTGTATATCCCCAGCTCAGAGGAGATGTTGGTGGAGCATTGGGAGAGGAACTGTGGGGAGGAGGGTACCAGGAGGAAAGAGGGCTGTGATTGGGATGTAAAGTGAATAAATAAGATAATTAATTTAAGAAGAAATAAATAGAATCTAAAGTAGAAAAATAAAATCAATTGACAATGAGTCATTGGGTTTAAGATTTATGTTAGTGGCAAAGTCTTGCCAATCACATAGAAGGACATGGGTTTTACTCCAGCCTCACAACAAAGAAAAGGAAAAGGTAAAAAAAATGAAAAAGTGACCTGAAGGGAACTTCACAGAGAAGTTATAAAGATGCCACATAAATAATAAATATTGTTTAATATCTTATGTCAGCCGGGCATTCTATATTATGGCAGTGAGCATTAGAAAGCATATGTTACAAAGGCTAAAAATTCCAATATATTGCATATTAATACAATAGTGCAGTTGGAAGAATAACATCTACAATTCATTTCATTTGAGCTGAAGCAATAGCAGAAGCATTTATGAAACCTGGACTTTTTTTGTACAAATTTAACCATTTTCTTAACATATGATACTAGAGTTTTATATGAAGATGTCAAAAATATACAGCCACAAAACCAACTCCACGTGAATGTTTGCAACCACTATATTCATAATGGTCTATACTTGAAAGAAATCAACATGTGTTATATTGTGTGAGGGTCATGTAGTTCATGTCGATGGAAAACTACTCTAAACCCCAAATTAATTGAACTTCAAGACATTAAACTATGTGAGATCAATTTTAAAGAAACCAATTGTGAAACAACCAATAATAAATAAAATTATTGTGACTGAACCCACAGAAGAAT
Source organism: Rhynchomys soricoides (assembly GCA_019843965.1). NCBI lineage: Eukaryota > Metazoa > Chordata > Mammalia > Rodentia > Muridae > Rhynchomys > Rhynchomys soricoides. Next base: position 3,929,490 of record JADRCH010000099.1, on the reverse strand, counting down.
ATACATACAGTATATTCAGTAGAATATACATTCAGTTTATGGCCACACTTGTGAGTATATGCCCTGTAGCCTTTCAAAAGTTCAAAAAGACATATCTGTTGTTTTATCTATTTTATCATACAAATTATTTTATTTTCCAGACTTCAGATATCACTGTTCTTTACCTCTTTTCATAGTCTTAATCTATGAACTCTGGATAATAGAAAAACAGTTTTACAATTGTAAAACTGTACATTGAAGGATTAGCCTCCAAGAGAACAGTATCTGCAGCATGACTCTGAAGATTTAGAGAGGAAAATTCTGTTTTCTTTCTATAAATGAGTGTAGAGGTAGTTTAACTCATTGAGGTTTGTGTGTATAAAATGCCAGTTTTCATGTAAATAACATCATTGGTGGTATATCTGTGATTAGGTACCATCTCAGCATTATTTTTATTTGAGTTATTCAGAAACATACTCATGTGTAACTTGTGGCTAGTAGTTGGTTTTGATTTTATCACAAATAACTAGGACAGAACACGAGGTTTTATGATATTTGAGACAGATAAAGAAAGTTTTTTAAGAGTCCTATAACTGCTGATTTATTTTCAGGTCCAAAAGTTCTGGTTACTTGTTTTATATGTTAAGGAGGACTATAAGATTCACTGAATTATATTTACTCAGAAACAAGAGCTTCTGTCTCTTGTTCATATTAATGTTTCACCTTGAAGCTGATAAAAGTAACTAAGCTTAATTTCTTATAGTGCCTGGAGAAAATTATTTTTCAGCCATCTATGTTAACATCAATTGTATAACCACTGTCCATTTCAAAGTATTGGAAGAATAATTTCTAGATAAAAAATATCATCCCAAATGCAACTGTTTCTATTAAATATATAATGTTATACACAATTCCAACTTTTATTAGTATTTTACTTACATGTACCATTAAGAAAATGTTTTCTTTTACACATTTCTAATATCCTTTTTATGTCTGGCATTTAAGAGTTAGAGATGAGGACTTGCCATTTTCTCCAGGTTGATCCAAAATTCTAGTGTAGTGCCAGGGAAGTGCTAGCAACCCCCCCCCCCCCCCCCCCCCAAAAAAAAAAACCCAGACAGGAGACTAGTTGATACAACTCACAGCATGGTCTTTATCTATTGGAGATAGCTCAGTTCCCCTTCAACCCCTTCCTCAGAGATCTGATGCAACTCACAATAGGGTCTTTATCTGTTGGAGCTACCTCAACCTCAGCCCTACCCCAGCACATCAGCCTTCATTCATGGAGGTTTTAGTGGTGGGGAAACCCCAAATATCTATCAGGGCAAAGCTTTATAGTAACCAGCAAGTTGGTGGGAGCAGAGTGTGCAAGCATCTAATTGGAAAGCTACTGTGCCCTTTAACATAATTGGCTGGTGCTGGGAGTTGTATCATAAACTTCATTTCTGCTTCCCTCTGCATTGGTTGTTACGCATGGAGTAGGCTGGTAACATGTGGGTGCAGGTCTTTTGGGGAATAACCTGGAGATGCTGGTCTTGTTGGGATTAGGCTAGAGACTAGAGTTAGGCTTGGGTTTTGTTGGGGGGAAAATTAAAACCTAATTCTAGCTATGAGCCTGTTAGCTTACCTGAGTTCAAACTTAGATTAGGTTCTCTGAAATGGAGTCTGAATTTAAAAGATTTGTCCTTTTACTAGGCTCAAGGATACTCACACCTCAACTTCATGAACAGATGAAACTATGTCCATGCAGTACAGTGGTGACTTCTAAGTGCTAAATTTTTCACAATTATTTAACTGTTTTAAAGGAAATATATGTCTTTCCTCACTTCTGTTTAGATATTTCTAGGAAGAGATAATTATGAAAGCCAAAATAATTTTCAGTTATATCAATTCTAAGTTTGATTTGTAGTGATATGGATATTATGAAATGGTTTATTACGAGAAAAGCTCCACTTGGATTATTAATTCAAACTTTGCCTCTCATCTTTCTGTAAGATGACTTTGGGTTTTATTGCATACATTCACAATAACAATTGTTTTGTGCCTCCGCACACAGGAAAGACTTCTTAAAAGTACAAAGATAACATCTTATATTTTAATCAATAAAAAATTAGAACTGTAGGACTGTCCGTGATTTTTTCATTTATTTGTCTTCTTGTTTTAATCATATCATTAAAATGCTTACCAAGATCTAAAAAAATCACCAGATTGCCAGACATACTACTTCCAGCTGACACAGGGGTTCCAGTCAAGGATAGTGTCTGATATGATTGTGGAGGATCTGTGCTGCTGTCTCGCAGCACACCCATCTACTTACTGAATTTTTGGATTTAGTTCTACCGTTCATATCTGCAGCCTAAGTTTTGGAGCTCTGTTCAGAACTGCCAGCGGCACTTCTATATTGCCTCCAAAAAGTTACTTATCTAAGTTTCTCAATCTTTCAGAGACCATCTATACAACTCTATGAGTTTGCCCCACAGGTTTCTGTACTCTAGTCTCCTTAATTGTTTACAACCATTTTGTAACCTACATTGACATACAGAAAAAAACAAAACAAAACAAAAAACAACTTTATTATTTTAGAATTATGTAGAAATTGTGTTAGACAAACTATTTTTTCCATATTAGTAATCCTACACAAAGTTTCAAGAAACAGGGTGTAAACATATTTTGGGTATGACTTAACTGCCTCTCCTAAAATCTTTTTGTACATATAAATTATATTATATGTTAGAATTTTGTCAGCACTTGTAACCATAATATTTTAACATCCAAACTACTATACTATGAATATCCTTACCTAAACAATAGAAGGATTATTGCATTTATTCAAAGGATTGCTTAATGATTGAATAATAAAAATGAGTATATAAACAAATAAATGACATACTTAATAAATTTAATATTACCATGAAAGAAATTGGTAGCTACAAAAGATCCCTAAAGTATATTTAATTAGTCTTTTGATACTTACTTCTGTTCTCATTCATAAACTGTGCTAAGAATTGAGGAATTAGCAATTAAAAGTAGTTTCTAATTTATAGATCCGTAAGGTTTTGTTTTGTTTTTGGAGATAGGGTTTCTGTATGTTGTCCTGGAGCTCAGACTGTAGATCATACTGGCCTCTAACCCAGAGATCCACCTGCATCTGCCTCTCTCTCTAGTATAGGGAGCAAAGGTGTACACCACCACTGCCCTGTGAACCCCAGAAATTTTTAATTATTAGAACATAATAGAATGATCAGATTAGGACTATTTATACTATCATATTAAATGCATTGCTTTTATCTGACATTAGTGTTTTGAGTCATATTTTTAAGTTAGAAAACCATACATAATCAATTTTACTTGATCAAATTTTTGTAAGAAATTATTTCATTCAATCATGAGTCTGCAGGTAGATATGACAATTCAGACGATAACTTTTCTGTATCAGTTTCTTCATCTGCATGTTAAGACAATTCTACCTTGTAACATATATGTACTACCATATTGAATTATTTAATTTTTTTGGAATATTTTTCCTATATCAACTTTTATTAACATGTATTATGGTTAATCAAATTACTTAAAATTATACTTGTAGAGATGTATTGGACAAAGAAGTAATGATCCCAGAGATTTAGAAATCTTAAAATGTCTGTTCCAATGAACTAAAGTAAATCTCAGGCTCCTAAACTCAAGATTATCTTAATCCCATTTTGGGGCGTTCCCACAAGAAAACCAAGCTACACAACTTTAATCTATATTCAGAAGATATAGCTCAGCATACAGGTTCCATGTTTGTAGTTTCAGGCTTTGTGAGAATCTATAGATCCTGATTAGTTGATTTTGTGGACCATATTCTCCTGGTGTCCTTTACCTCTGTGGTTTCTACAATCTCATAAACTGGAAACAACCTATTTGTTCCTCAAACAAAAAATGGATAAAGGAAATACGGTACATATACACAATGAATATTACTCAGCTGTTTAAATAAATGAGATTATATGTAAAGGAATACGTATGGGAATAGAAATAATCATAGTGAGTGAAGTAACCCAGACCCACAAAGACAAACATGCTATATACTCACTTATTAAGTGGACATTAGGTTTTATGTAAAGGATAATCATTCTACAATCCACAGACACAGAGAGGCTAAATAAGAATTAGGGATCAAGGGGCATGCATGGAACTCCTAGGGAAGGGAAATTATATTTTGCAGGTGGACTGGAGAGGGTTCAGATATGAACAGGAGAGATCACACAGAAGATTGTAAGTATGAAGTGAGAGAATACTGAGAGAAATGACCGAAATAGGGAGCGCTTAAGGGAACAATGAAAAAATCTAATACAATAGAAACTCCCTGGAATCTACAAAAATAACCCTAGTGATGTCTCCTACTAACAGGAGATATGGAGACTGAATTGGCCATCTTGTATAATCAGGTAATCACTGCACCTAGCAGTGATACAGGAACACCAACCCTGACATAAAACTTTCAACCTACAATCTGTCCTGCCTACAAGATGTGTTAGGGTAATGGCAGTGCAGAACTTGACCAACCACATTGAGGCTCACACCGTGAGATGAAGTTATAATGTTAAATGAGATGTGAATCACTTTATAATTTACTAAATTTGGACACCTTATCTGGCTAACTTGAGGTTTAGACTTATAACTACAAGTAAAAGAAATTTTAAAAAAAAAAACTCAGCTAATAATATTTTCTCTTTGGTTATGCTTTAAGTTTCATGTAGTACAAAGTAAAACTGAAAGATGAAACTAATAGCAATATATATAGTTGTCTTAAAGAGTATTTTTCTATCACCTATTTAAATGTTTGAACACATTTTAATTCAGAGATGAATGTAAAATATCTTAGCATGGCATGGAATTTGATGCTATTTTTCCATGTTCAAAATTGTTGTTTATTTTGATGTGTGATTTTTTGAGGTATCCATTATTCACATTTATTAGATGAAGATATTTTGTAAATTAATAAGTCACAAAGACCAACATGATTTCTTAGAGGTCTTAGAAGTTATTTTATGACCTCTAATTCTGTCTCCTGAGAAAACAGACATGATTTTATCTTTATAACTTACTTACAAATAGGTAAACAAAGATTATGCCTTATAAACAAACTTTGATTGAAGACAGAATTTATTTTGAAGCCACAATCTCTCAGAGACTGTACACATTATAGGAAAACACACAAAAGTAAATATTTAAAGATGTGTGCTTTCAGTTCATTTCCTGATGACATTGGGACAGGATGAAATTCTCAAATTCATAGAAATCATCAAATACCATGAACAAAGAAAAATTTTGCATTGATTCTCATTAACAAGACTTCTTGCAAGTGTCTCACAGCTATGGTGATTAAGCTGTCTACTAAAAATGACAAATCCAGGAAAGGGTTTTCTTTTCCTTTTATCATTAACATCCAGAAGATATAAACACTCAGCTTATTGTAATAATCATGACAGAAATGTACAGTAAAAGGCACAAAACACAAAAAGGGAAGAGAGCAGTTAAGAGACTTGAAGTTAAGGCATGAACTTAATATGGAGGATTCCCTTATACTTGCTAATTGGTATTCAAGAAACAAAACCAAAGCACTCAAATATTCAGAGTTTCTTACCAATTAATATTTTCCATTATTTTATGAGAAACGTAAATTTTGAGTTCTTTCTGACATTTATGGAGTTATATCTTTACATATTAATTGGGCCATAATTGGGATGAGAATTAGGAATTGAACAAGATAAGCAAGTGCTTTCTCCATAAGCTTTGTACCCAGCCCAACATCTTGAAGATTTATTAAAATAGTTTTGAATTTTCATGTTACTTCCAAAGCACTTAAGATAGTTTTGTTACCAGCATGTATTATAGATATTTTTTAAGTAGAATTATGAAGTAATTTTTGTATTTAAGATCAAAACAAACAAATGTCATAGGTCAGGAGTTTGTCATTTTTATTATACACTCAGAAAGCAATAAGAGAATTAATATAGAATAAAAACTGGTTTACATAGTCAATAAAAGGAAAACTGCAAAAATAAAATAGCTAAGTTAGATAGTAAATTATTCAATTTTCATGTGACAGCATCTGTTATTCTCTCTTAAATTTCCCAAAACCATCTGTAAATCTTAATGGAAAAAATGACCTCAAAAGATATACAGTAATGTTTTCCTCATATTTCTACATTTTAAATAATTTAATATTTTATTCAACCTCTAGAGTTCCAGATAGATTATTTATAAGTCTTTCTCCCTTCTGATATTTAATCAGTGATGGCTTATCCTTGAATTTTGTGTACTACAAATATGATACAAGGCCTCTTTCAAATATGGCTGCTATGGCAGAGGAGCAGTCACAATACCAACTCTGATGCCTCCTCTGACAACTTCTTGTTAGGGTTAACTCCCTATGGTGAGGTATTCACTACCAGATAAACATCTTAGCTTGCTCACTGTACACAAGTGTATACAAACAGGTGTGTTTCTGATTGGAAACCTAAAGGTTAATATTTTACTGAAAACATTGAAGTAGCTAAGCAACTGAAATAATGTCTTTGTTTTTTTTTTTCCTGATTTTATCCTTAAATATTAGAACTACACCGATCATTTCTCAAATGTGTCACTGGTCATAAGACTACTTGATTCTCTAATCTTAGACTTAGAGGCATCTATTACCCAACACTTTAATCTTCAAATCCTCAGGATTTTGTTGTTTTGTTACTAAATTCTTTTTGGTAGCCCAGCAATTTGTAATTTTACGCAGAGTGAAACTATAACGTCTGTAATTTTACGTTACCTCAGGTAGGCCTCCAAGTCAAAGTAATAATCTTGTATCACCGCACCAAGTGCTCTGAATGTAAGCATGAACAACTATGCCCAACCATAAATTTCATGATGAAATAATCTGTATTAACACCCCTGTGAATGCTGTGAAGAGAGGTATGACCAACTACAAATTTCATGATAAATGTTCTATAGAGTTAATAATAGGGATCAAACACAAGATTTTGTAAATATTAGGCAATCATTCTACCACTGGCCTACATCTTCAGGCCTTTCCAGGTAATTAAATTTTAAGGATGAGAAAGGATATAATTCAGATGCTCTGTACATAGTGTGCTACTGCAGTGAATTAATTCTACAACGTATCTCACTATTATGGAGTTGTGAAAATAGTAAAGAAATCCTAGTAATAAATGTGTTAAACAGACTGCATTATATAGTATACTATGGATTAAGTTTTCTTTGCTATGTGACTTAAATTTCTTCTATGGCGTTTGCTCTTTTTGGGAGTATTTTATATTACTATTTTAAGTGTATGAGTGCTTGCCTATATGTACAAATATATACTATGTTCATACATTGCCATGACCAGAAGTTTTTATATACCCCCAAAACAGCAGTTAAAGTTAGTGAACTAAAATGTGCATTCTGTAAACTGAGACCAGGCTCTCTGAAAGAACTGTCAATGCTCTTAAAGTTTGAGCCACTTTTAGCTCTCTCCTTTGCTTCTTTTTTGTTTACTTGAAATTGAATCAAACTTACTGCATCACTCAAGGTGTCCAAGAATCCTCCATTCTCCTAATGTAGGTGCTCATGATTTTACCGTTGCTCTTACTATTATTAATATGCAGCATACAGTGGTGTGCTCAAAGTCATAGTCATTGTCCATAGAAGTATATATGAACATATTTCAATGATGTAATATTCTAGCTCAAAAACAATTAAGATTACATATATTCATAAAGCATATGATTTTTCTTTTTCATATATACATGTATACATATGGCATAAATATGTATGCATGTTCACATGTGTTGGTGGACAGTATGCATGCACATGTGATCATGTGCATGCATGCACATTTGATCGTGTGCATGTAGAGTACCAAAGCCATTCAGGATTCTTCTTTCATTGCTTTCTACCTTATTCACTGAGACAAGGTCTCTCAACTGAAGAGAGAGCTCACAGATATAATTCATCTGGCTAGGTAGCTTCCCGAAGTATATGTTCATGTCTGTATACCATAGAACATTGGAAATACAGATATGCTCCATGCTCACCTTGCATCTAAACTGTGTTCTGAGAATTTGAGCTCTTGGCTTCACACTGTCTGTTCCTCCTACAAGTGCTTTAACCATAGAGCAGTCTCCCAGTTCTAAATATGTAAACTTTAGTAGTTAGGAAAACAATGTTTAAAATGTCAGCATAGGGGTAGATTGAAGAGAAGTTCTTAGTGGTACTGATAATGGAAATGTGGTACATTTGTACAATGAAATGTTGCTCAGAATTCCACCTCACACCAGTCAGAACAGCTAAGATCAAAAACTCAGGTGACTGTAGATGTTGGCAAGGATGTGGACAAAGAGGAATACTCCTCCATTGCTGTTGGGATTGCAAGCTGATATAACCTTTCTGGAAATCAGTTTGGCAGACCCTCAGAAAAATGAACATAATTCTACCTGAGAACCCAGCTATTCCACTCCTGGGCATATACCCAGAAGATGCTCCAACATAAAATAAAGACACATGTTCTCCTATGTTCATAGCAGCCATATTTATAATAGCCAGAAACTGGAAAGAACCCAGATGTCCCTCCACAGAGGAATGGATGCAGAAAATGTGGAACATTTACACAATGGAATACTACTCAGCTATTAAAAACATTGACTTCATGAAATTCACAGGCAAATGGATGGAACTTGAATATACCCTCCTGAGCGAGGTAACTCAGTCACAAAAGAATGAACACAGTATGTACTAATTGATAATTGGTTATTAGCCCCAAAGTTTGGAATACTCAAGAGTCACTTCACAGCAACCATTGGGCTGAATGTAAGGTCCCAGATGAAGGAGTTGGAGAAGAGACCAAAGGAGCTGAGGGAGTTGGCACTCCCATGGAGGGAACAACAGTGTCCACTGGCCTGACCTCCCAATGATCCCAGAGACTGGATCACCAACCCAAGAATACACATGGAGTGACCCATGGTACTGGCCACATATGTGGCAGAGGAGGGTCTTTGTAAGCCATCAGGGGGAGGAAAAGGCCTTGGGCCTGAGGGTATTAGATACTCCAATATAGGAGAATGCCAAGGAGGGAAGTGGAGAGTGGGTGTGGGTGGGTGGTTGGGTGGGTGGGTGGGGGAATATCCCTATAGAGGCAGAAGGATGGGGAAGGAAATAGGGAGGTTCCAAAGGGGAGATCTGGAAAGGGGGAAACACTTGAAATGTAAATAAAGTATGAAAAAAATTTTAAAAAAAAAGAGCATTAGAAAAAAAAATGTTGCTCAGAGATTAAGAAAAGTGAACTATGAGACTCGCACATAAATGGGTGGTATTAGAAATCATACTGTGTGAGGCAACGCAACCAAAAATGACAAATAGTTTGTTTTCTCTTATATGTACATATTTGTTCTTATGTGCTTTACATATGTGTTTTAGTTAGGATAAACAGAAAAGTTAGGTGCCTGCTAAAGGACCATTGAGAAGGAATTCATTTGAGAAATGTGAAAACAATACAGTTCTATAAATACATAAAAGAAAAACTACAATAGGAGGGTGAAATGGAAAGGGATGTGATTGTCCAGAGAGAAGTAGAGAAGGTGGGAAAGGTCTTCTCTTTACCTTTGGGCTGTTGCTGTGAACTGTAATGCTAAATACTGACTGGCTCTGGTTGCCTCAGAGGTAAGAGAATCCTCACATATACAAAGTGGTGCTATTTGACCTTACTTTTTTTTTTTTTTTCTTTTTTCTTTTTGATACTTCATTTACATTTCAAATGTTTCTCCCTTTCCAGATCTCCCTTTTGGAACCTCCCTATCCCCTCCCCCTCCCCTGCCTCTATGGGTGTATTCTCCCACTCACCCACCCACCCACTCTCCTCTTCCCTCCTTGGGATTCTCCTATACTGGGGCATCTAAAACCCTCAAGACCAAGGGCATCTCCTCCTCCTAACAAGAACCTCTTCTGTCACATATGTGGCCATCACCATGGCTTCCTCCATGTGTATTCTTTGGTTGGTGATCCAGTCTCCAGTCTCTGGGAGCATAGGGAGATCAGGCCAGTGGACACTGTTGCTCCCTTCATGGTGTTGCCAACTCCCTCAGCTCCTTCAGTCCCTTCTCCAACTCCTCCATCTGGGACCTCACACTCAGCCCAATGGTTGCTGTGAAGTGACTCTTGAGTATTCCAAACTTTGGGGCTAATAACCAATTATCAATTAGTACATACTATGTTCATTCTTTTGTGACTGAGTTACCTCGCTCAGGATGGTATATTCAAGTTCCATCCATTTGCCTGTGAATTTCATGAAGTCATTGTTTTTAATAGCTGAGTAGTATTCCATTGTGTAAATGTACCAAAATTTCTGTATCCATTCCTCTGTGGAGGGACATCTGGGTTGTTTTCAGTTTCTGACTATTATAAATATGGCTGCTAGAAACATAGTGGAGCCTGTGTCTTTATTACATATTGGAGCATCTTCTAGGTATATGCCCAAGAGTAGAATAGCTGGGTCCTCAGGTAGTATTATGTTCACTTTTCTGACAGTCTGCCAAACTGATTTCCAGAGAGGTTGTATCAGCTTGCAATCTCACCAGCAATGGACGAGTGTTCCTTTTTCTACAAATCCTCGCCAACATCTGCTCTCACCTGAGTTTTTTAACTTAGCTATTCTGACTGGTGTGAGGTGGAATCTCAGGGTTGTTTTGATTTGCATTTCCCTGATGACTAAGGATGTTGAACATTTCTTTAGGTGCTTCTCAGTCATTCTTGTTTCCTCAGTTGAGAGTTCTCTGTTTAGCTCTGTTCCCCATCTTTTGATAGGGTTATTTGGATCTCTGGAATCTCATTTCTTGAGTTCTTTGTATATATTGGATATATACAGAGGTAGGATGGTAAAGATCTTTTCCCAATCTGTTGGTTGCCGTTTTGTCTTATTTACAGTGTCCTTTGCCTTACAGAAGCTTTGAAATTTCATGAGGTCCCATTTGTTTTTTCTTGATCTTAGAGCACAAGCCATTGGTGTTCTGTTCAGGAAGCAACATGCACTATTCCTTAATATCTCTTAACATCAATGGACTCAATTCCCCAATAAAAAGACAGACTGACAGACTGGATCCAAGTTACCTTACTCTTTTAAAATGATAAATTGGATGAAGATGCCAACAGCTGTACAGAAGAGAGGTACATGAGGTTTCGTTTCCTGAGCTTGAGGGCCTGAGGCCATGAAGTTGAGGAAAAAAATGGAGAGAGGAGAAGACATCATGGGGTAGTTGAATCATGAAAACATGGCAATGAGGGCTTGACAATTTGAGTAAGAGCATCCCAGGAGGAACATGGCTTGTCATATCTGAGGGTTATTGACAGGGATGTAGATATAACAGCATAAAGTGTAGATACCTGTCCAGCTTCAATGCTATCCAAGGCTTATTATAAATAAAAAGTTTTATGTTTTTTATCTGGGAACTGAATGATCAAAGACAGGGTAGAAACCCCTGATTGAGATTAAAAGTCTATTGCAACAGCCAACTAATACTAAAAGCTTTATAAAAATTGTGTGGCAACCTACTACCTTAGAGGCTTCCCAAAATCTGTATATGCATGAATAGAATTTACCATTTAATGAAAGAAACAATGCCTGATTCTTACACCACCAAGTAAAATGTCAACAACAAAAGGAGTTTAAATTTTTTGAGTCATTGTCCAAAAGGTTCAGAAGGATTCTCCAAACATAACAGACTATTTCCAAGGCTATCTGTAACCGATCATAAGGCCCCACTGAACAAGGAGAAGCCATGATGACATCCAACTAGAAGGTTTACCTCTCTTTTTCAGGGGCTCATTGTGTTAGGAAGTACACTGTACAATTTCAGAAGAAGAATGATAATATTATTCAGCTACAAACAATGACCTATAACAAACCTATCTGCACGGTACATGAGAAGAACAAATGTTTAGGGAGTAAACAATTACTCTTTGACTAGATTTAAGGGCAAATCCATCATTTGGAATCCATACCTGATGCTGTTAAAGTGGATAAAAACCTGAGGTAAGTTAGGTCATAGGGTTATTGTAAAATATACTCCAATTATTATATAAAAGGAACATAGAAATAAAATGACTCATAATGACATATTGCTATATCCATTGAACCTTCTTCTTTCAGTAGATGATAATTACCAAAGAGACTAGCAACAGGGCAAAACATGCTGAGAGTAAAACATGTAGATCACTTGGTCCTAATTAGGAAGTCTTCATCAAATCCTTACCCTCAAGGAATAGTCAACTATGCAGGAGAGGCAGAAAGATCATAAGAACCAGAGTTGGTGGCCGACACCAAGAAAATATCTTCAATACACAGCAAGATTGGTACACACATGAATTCATAAATATTACAATGGCTTACACAAGACTTGCATCTGTTCAAATTAGACATATACTAAAGTTGAGAAGAAGAAATGGACAGAGTTTCACAATTAGCCAAGAGGGTATCTACAATAGGTACATGTTGGGACATAGACAATCAGTTTGTGTCTAATAGAGTGTCACTGAGTATATTAACAACACTTCAAGCTAGGTCCCATGCCCAAGAGTAACTGGCCAAAACAAAATGGACTCCATAGTTTTTGCATTTTTTTTTCGTGTTTTATTTTTTCTTTTTGGAGAAAACAGAATGTTTGTTGGAAGGAAAGGAACTTCTGTAAAAATTTTGGGGAGAGGCTAAATATGACCAAATATATATTATAAAACAAATTTAATTAAAAACATTATGAAAGATAGAATATGTAAGAAGTGACAGAAATGATCTGAGTTATGGAAATTACATCACCTGATATTGTTTTATAAAAGATGAAGCTGATCACAATGAACATCAAGATTCAACACTGTATAAACTTGAAATTATTGTTTCTTTTCAATACTCTGGGTCCTCAGTAGTTTCTGTCAGTATTTATGAATACATAAAAATTGATGATAACATTCCTTTAACAAAATATTGTTTGACCATTTTGAGAAAATTTCTTAGTGTGTGTTTCTATAGTATTTGGTTGCGGAGTAATTATAGGCATAAAATCATTTGTCTTTTATATACAATGTAAGATGTTCCTGGTTTACAAAAAGAAAGAAAGAAAGAAAGAAAGAAAGAAAGAAAGAAAGAAAGAAAGAAAGAGAAAGAATAGAAAGGAGTAAAACAGGAAGGAAAGGAAAAAAGAACAAAGGAAAGAAACCAAGCTAATAAGCCTGCCTCTATCTAACCCATTCATGGGAAGTAATGTCATTAGATGGTTATCACATTTCTTTTATCTGTGTTAAATGAGCTGAGTCCTGATTGAACAAAAAAGAGGCCAGTGTTCCTCAATAGAGCATGACTGGGAAACTGCTGCACTGCCTTAGTGTGTTGTCCTCTGTGGCTCTGTGGCTCTGTGCATCTCTCTCTCTCTCTCTCTCTCTCTCTCTCTCTCTCTCTCTTTCATGTCATCATCAGATATTGTGTGATTCTTTGCTGCAGACTGGAAAAGCCAGTTGGAACTAATCAGCTGTATCAGTTTTACGGACTTGGCTTGCTGAATAAATATATTATACCACAACAGAAGGAATTCTATTTTATCCCTTCTTTCAGCTTAAATATCTACAGTATGTGAGTTATTCTGCTGCTAGATTTTCTTTTTAAAGAACCATGAATAAGAATATACAAAATGTTTTTGTCCCCATGTTTCCTTTAGACAGGAAAAATTCTGCGTTAAAGATTTTGCAATGGGTGGATGGCCCCATTCCTCAACTGGGGCCTGTGCCTATCTAAGAAAGTGGTTTCTCCAGGTCTATCTCCATGCTTTTCGGTATTTCAGTTAATGCCATTCCTACTGGGTCCTGGGAGCCTCTCAAATCCCTGGTGTCTGGGACTTTCTAGTGGTTCCTCCCGTTCCCTAACCTGCACTGCTACATATTTCTATTTATTCTCCTGGCCCTCTGGCCTTCTCTCCTGTCTCTTCCCATATCTGATCCTACCCCCATCATTTTCCCTCTCTCCTACCTTTTTCCAGGCAGGTCCCTCTTATTCTCTGCCTCTAGTGATTATTTTGTTCCCCCTTCTGAGATTAAAGTATCCAGATTATTCCCTTCTTTGTAGTCTGTGAGTTGTATTGTGAGTATTCTGAGCTTTTGGGTTAATATCCACTTCTCAGTGAGTACACACCATGTATATTCTTTTCATTCTGGGCTACCTGACTTAGAATACTTTCTAGTTCCTTCTATTTGCCTGAAAAAATCATGGTATATTCATTTTTTGGTTTATTCTTTAACCTTTACTTTACAGTCCAGACTTTATCCACCTCCCTGCCAACCCTCTGTTCCACATCCAATACTTCTTACCCGCAGTCTCCAAGAGGATGTCCCCACCCCTCCACTCCCACCCCAGACCCCCCCACTCACGGGGACCTCAAGTCTCTTTAGGGTTAGGTGCATCTTCTCTGACTGAGTTCAGACCTGGCAGTCCTCTGATACATATGTGTTGGGGGCCTCATATCATCTGGTGTATACTGCCTGGTTGGTGGTCCAGTGTTTGAGAGATCTCTGTGGACCAGGCTAGTTGAGAATGCTGGTCTTCCTATAGGGTCGCCCTCCTCTTTTGCTTCTTTTTGTTTGTTTGTATGTATGTTTTTCTTTTTGGAAAAGATAATTATGTAATTTCTCATGAAACATTGGTTAGTATGAACCAGACCAAGATTAATAAGTTTAATGAGATTTTTTTGGGGGGAGGGACTGGGTTATGTTTCTTAAGGTCAAATTTACATTCATTTTTATTAAATTGTTTAGAAAGTAAACTTAGTTAATATATTTTAGAAATATTCTCTTAAAAAAAAAAAAAAAACACAAAAAACCTTTTTTAACCCATAGCCGCAGAATCATGATAACCGACGGTCTTTTTATAAAAAGACCATCCCTATATTTGATGCTTGAGATATTGCAACTTGCATAAAGATTCCATTTTAGACTTGTGATTTTGGTACAGATAAATGGGCACCTCTGCAATCGCAGGTTTACTAGAGAGTGTGTAATTCCTGCCTACATATCTGATTTTGAAATCTGATGGGTGAGGATAATATCCATTTTAATAACTTCACCTTAGCTCAGAGTGCTTTCTGTTACTATTGTCCTTCTAACATGGAATTTGTATAAATTGTATCATTGCATATTTTAGTGTATTTGTTGATTAAAATATGCCTTAGGTTTTGGAAGATGATTTTTATAGTAGATCAAAAGGGACAAATTCAGATGCATCTCAAAATGAAGTGAAAAGCTTTAGTGTGATAATACCACCAGTTTTGTAAGTAATTTTTTTCCCTTAAAAAGTACTAGCTTTCTAAATAATAGTTTGTAGATTGAATGATTTATTCATTTTTTATTTATGTGTATGAGTGTTTGCCTGTATTACATATGTGTGCTAAGTGTTTTATATATTCTGAAGAATTCTATCCTGATAAATAATTTAGGCTAGAGCAAGCCAAAAGGTGCCATTAAGTTTACTGAGGAGACAACTACCACAGTCTTACTCAATTGTGGATCCTGTGTGCTATACAACAGTTAAGAAATACAGAATGGTGTAATATTGGTATGATGCAATAAGGTGATTTGATTGGAGTTTAGGCCCACTGCACAGGAGGAAATTCATAGCTATAAACATACTTAAAATCCTCCTGGATTGAAAGGTCTCATCCTAAGTGGGAAGCTCCAACTGTTGTTTCGTTAAGTGAACTTTTCATCCTTCATAGTCAAACTGTCTTCTAAGTGTATAGGTTTGCAACAGTTGATTTATGCTGTTCTCAGTCTTGGAAACAAGCAACTTTCTTTCTTTCTTTCTTCTTCTCCTTCTCCTTCTCCTTCTCCTTCTCCTTCTCCTTCTCCTTCTCCTTC
>JADRCH010000099.1:3868367-3913583 GCA_019843965.1 Rhynchomys soricoides | reverse complement strand
CCTTCTCCTTCTCCTTCTCCTTCTCCTTCTCCTTCTCCTTCTCCTTCCCCTTCCCCTTCTCCTTCTTCTTCCCCTTCCCCTTCCCCTTCCCCTTCCCCTTCCCCTTCTCCTTCTCCTTCTCCTTCTTCTCCTCCTCCTTCCTCCTCCTCCTCCTCCTCCTCCTCCTCCTCCTCCTCCTCCTCCTCCCTATTCTCTCCCTCTTCCCCTTCCTTTCCTCTCTCTCTCTCCCTCCCCCTCATTTGCTTCTCCTCTTCCTTTCAGTTGATGGTAGCTTCTGCTGAGACACATGACTGGCCAATGAGCTGTGTTTAGAGACTTTTGACTGATCAGTGGTCTAGAAAATAGTTATACCCCTCCTTTTAAGATGCAAGGAACATAGGGAAGGAGAGAAGAAAGAAGTTGAAAGCTGGAGCATTAGAACTGTTGCTTTGGAATTCATTGTTTCCTAGATTTGACAAGGCATTGTACTCAGTGATAAACTCTCAGATGTTTCACTATTTGTACACTATTGTCCTATATTAGGATCATGAGCATGTGTAGATAGAGATCAGGAGGCTGCTTTCTGAAGAGATATTAACAGCTTATGTTAACTTGGAGAGGATAAGATATTTTATTCTGTGACATAGTCACTGGTAAATTGTCTAGGATCAGCTAAATTATCCTCCACCCAGGTTCTTGCAACAACCCAAATTATACTCATTGAGTCACACACAACTCCACAGGGTAATAGGTAATAGGAATATATATATATATATATCTTCTCAAAGTCAACTGTATAGAAGCAGTTGAGCTCTTCTGCTAGAACTTGCAAACAAACATACTGAGTCCAAATTACATTTCAAATCAGTTTGTATTACAGGGGGTAATTTCATTTTTCTTCTCTGCATTCTCCTATGGATGAGCAGGAAAGATTGGCTCATCGGTAAATGTGAGTACTTTTTTCAATTTTCTTCAATGTTCCATACTAACTCTCCTACCCAGGAGAACATCTTTATAAAATGCTTTTTCTTCCCGATTATTTTTTAGTTAAAAATAAGTACTTCAGTGGGCATTTAAAAAGGATGAATGCACAAAATAAGTATAAAGTTACAGTCATATCATCGTAGAAAAAAATATCTTAAATACAAGGTGAAATGCAAACAATTTGGAAGAATTTATAGCCTGTTGATGGCCACAGTAATTTCTGTTTAGCTTGCTTTTACTATGCATTTGGGAAAGTGATTTAGTCTAAGGTTTTTATTTTTCTTTTTGTTTTCTCCCTTAAATTTTGTTATGTTCTAGCTTTCATTTACTTTTCATTAAAATTTTTGGTATATAATTTTTTTTAAGATTTATTGCCTGAGATTTACTAGGCTTAGATGAGATCAGTAATGATTTTGATGTGATTTATATGATCTATCACAATGATACCTGATTTTATGAAAGGTTCTTTATTTGAATAAAACCTTACAAGTCAATGTCTAGATAAGGCTTGGGATAATCTCAGTTATTTCCTTTGTCTGGCTTTAGCTCACTTGGTGGCCCCATGGGTCTTAAACTGTGGTTTTTCCATCCTTGGCTTGCGTGTGTTATACACTCTCTGGGGTCACGATTTACAAGATCTTTATTCCAACTGTAGTGTCTGGACAGAACAACATTCTTCTTTATGTAGAGGATACAGGTGTTTGTTTTACACATGTGGTTAGTGTTTAAGATCACAGTTGTGGGCAAAATTAATTTTTGTTTTGTACTGTTAAGAACAGTTGATATGGTTTTGTTTTTTGTTTTGTTTTCTTTGGTTTTTTTTTTTCTATGTAACTTTCCTTTCCTTTGCATTTTTCTTTCTCTTCTTATGCTATTTAGTTCTTTCTTTATTTTCTTTTCTTTATGTCTCTTTTTTTAACATTCATTATTCTTTCATTCTGATTTGTTTTGTGCTTGATGCCCCAGAACCCAAGTTATATGCAAAAGATATATTTTAACCCCACAATGCTGTGATGGCCTGACCACCACAGCATTTACCTTTTCTGTGTATAGAGTAATTCTAGTCATAGAGGTAATTTCGTTGGACCCACTCTCACTGAACTATCAAAATCCTTAAACAGCCTCCTAAATTGTATGTACTTTTAACAATATCTTTCCACAGATAGTATAAGCATATGACATATTTATTTTATTTTTTTTCTTTAACCTAAAAATATAATTTTTAGGAATATTACTTAAATAATTTAGATAATTTTTTAAAAAATATTTTAATATTTTAAGAGTTTCCTAAGTTTATGCCAGTTCTTAGATTAAAGTAGTCTCCTTTATCTCACAACTAATATATAACAAGAAAAAGTTATGAGAGGTACTTCAACAACTTTATTTCTTTTAATTTATAAAGTAGTATATTATTTGATTTACAGAGGTATGAAGAAAAGGTTTATATATACAGAGTGTATAATCAAATATGTCTTCTTATTTAAGAAAACCTTCTCTTTTCAATACAAACATTTAAGTATATCCAGACATTAAAATAACATGAAATATAATTGAATTTCTACAATTAGATACAAAAATTAACTATAAATTGACTTTTTCTCATGAAAGTAGTAACCCAACATCGTTTATTTATACATTACTTCCTATGAGATTAAAATTTTCTTTATTTCTCAATATATTGTTTCATACCTTTTCTACCAAAGGAATTAATTATTGAATCTATCCTTCTGTATAAAATTATCATTTATCATGGAGAGAAAGGATTCCCACTCTCCATTTGAAATGTACACTTCGTATTTATAATATATGCTTAGTATTGCAGCGCTATATGGAAATGTCTAGGCTTAGGACAACTCTGTCCAAAGTAGGCAGAGCAGACCAAGGATTAAAACCTGAGTATTAGGTATTAGTTGCAAACCATACCTTTTGAGAGAGGACATGGGAGGAGCGGAAGGGGAAGGGGTAACTGACAGGGCTAATAGCATAGCTTCACATCCACAATGGCAGGTTAGAGGGAGGGTCAAACAGGTCTTGCTGAGTCACCCCTATAGGGAAGTGACTGAGACAGGTCTCAGAACTCGAGTCAAACTCGGGGTTTGTTCTCAAGACCCAAACAAGGGTGAAAATGGGGCCCAAGACTACCCCTTCCTGGGACCCCACCCTCTTGGCCTCAGGACAGAGGGAGGGTAAGAACATGCCCAGTGCTGTGCCATCGGGGTCTAATTCTGACCCCTGGCCCAGAGCTGCCACAGCCCCAGTTTGGCTCCCTAAAGTGGCACCCAGTGCAGGAGGGCAGAAGGGCACTCACTGCTGTGAACTCGGGTCCCCTGCACCCTGCCCCTACATCCAGGGCTACCCCAAGCTGAACACAGTGCTTCCCATACCTGTGCCAGGGAGGTGTGCCCCACAACTGTCAGAGACTCCTGCAGAGGAACAGAGGCTGCTCTAAAGAGGAAGCCAGAGCTTTCTTCTCCCTGTGCCAGCACTGTGCTTGAAAACCAGGCCATGGACAGGCTGCCTCAGGCCTTGCTGTCCCCCAGACGAGGTGCTGAGGGCCTTTACCATGAAGAATGCCCCAGCCCCAGGCCCAGGATGGGCAGCCAAACAGGAGTGGCACAGAAGATGCAGTGACCCCATAAATTCTACCAGAGAGCTCCCACAGCTGATAGACAACTTCAGCAAAGTGGCTTGATATAAAATTAACTCAAACAAATCATTAGCCTTCCTCTACTCAAAGGATAAAAGGAATGAGAAAGAAATTAGTGAAACAACACCATTCACAATAGTCACATATAATATAAAATATCTTGGTATGTCTCTAACCAAGCATGTAAAAGATCTGTATGACAAGAACTTCAAGTTTCTGAAGAAAGAAATCGAAGAACTCAGAAGGTGGAAAGATCTCCAATACTCACAGATTGGCAGGTTTAATACAGTAAAATTGTCCATCTTGCCAAAAGCAATCTACAGATTCAGTACAATATTTATCAAAATTCCAACTTAATTCTTCATAGAGTTAGAAAGAGCAATTCTCAAATTCATTTAGATAACCAAAAACCCAGAATATCGAAAACTACTCTCAACAATAAAAAAGTTTCTCAGGGAATCACCATCCCTGAACTCAAGCTGTACAATAGAACAATAGTGATAAAAAACAAAAACAAATACAAAAAACCCCTGCATGATATTGTTACATAAACAGACAAGTAGATCAATGGAATATAATTGAAGATGTAGAAATGAACCCACACACCTATGGTCACTTGATCTTTGAGAAAGAAGCTAAAACTTTTTCAGTGGAAAAAAGAGAGCATTTCCAGCAAATGGTGCTCATTCAACAGGTGGTCTGCATGTAAAAGAATGCAAATTGATCCATAAGTATCTTCTTGCACAAAGCTCAAGTCCAAGTAGGTAAAGGACCTCCACATAAAACCAGATACACTGAATCTAATAGAAGAGAATGTGGGGAAGAGCTGTGAATACTTGGGCACAGAGGAAAACTTCCTGAACAGAACACCAATGGCTTATGCTTTAAGAGCAACAATCCACAAATGGGACCACATAAAACTGAAAAGCTTCTGTAAAGCAAGTGACACTATTAATAGTATGAAATGGCAACCCACAGATTGGGAAAATATATTTATCAACCCTACATCCAATAGAGGACTAATATTCAAATATACAATGAACTCAAGAAGATAGACTGCAGAGAATCAAATAACCTTATTAAAAAGTAGAGTACAGAGCTAAATAGAGAATTCACAACCAAGGACACTTAGAAATGTTGAACATCCTTAGTCATCAGGGAAATGCAAATCAAAATGATACTGAGATTCCACCTCATACCAGTAGAATGGCTAAGATAAAAAATGCAGGTGACAGCAGATGTTAGCAAGGATATGGAGAAAGAAGAAAACTCCTCCATTGCTTTTGGGACTGGAAGCTAGTAAAACCACTTTGAAAACTACTCTGACAGTTTATGAGAAAATTGGAAAGAGTTCTACCTGAAGACCCAGCTGTACTGCTCCTGGGCATATATTCACAAGATGCTCCATCATATCACAAGGGCACATGCTCCACTGTGTTCATACCTGTCTCAATTATAATAGCCAGGATCTAGAAACAACCCAGATGTCTCTCAACAGAAGAATGAATACAGAAAATGTGGTACATATACACAATGGAGTACTATGCCATGATTAAAAGCAATGATTTCATGAAATTCACAGTCAAATGGATGGAACTAGAAAATATCATCCTGAGCGAGGTATCCCAGTCGCCAAAGAACTCACGGGGTATGTATTCACTAATATGCCAATACTATCCCAAAAGCTCACAATACCTATGATACAACCTACAAACCATATGAAGCATAGAAGAAAAAAAAAAAAAAATACCAGGGGTGGATGCTTCAGTTCTGCATTGGGGAAGGGAAGGAACATGTTAATTGTGGAAGTTGGAAAGAGTGGGGAACAAGGAAGAGAGAAAGGAAGAGGAGGAAATAAGGGTGGCAGTATCAAAAACTAGAAGAGACATGAGAGATTTACAGAAGGTCAGAAAATCGAATAAAAATAGGTAGTCAAGGGAATAAGGAACTGGGGATAGCCACTGGAGGGTCTTTGACACCAGAGAAACAAGAAGATTCCAGGACCCAATGAGATTCACTTTAGCTGTAGTGAGCAGAGAAGGGGAGACAGAACCTGTGTACAGCCTCTGGTTAATGTATAGGGCCACCCACACATCTCAAAGTTTTTTGAAGCAGAAATGTTCCTGTCCAAAGGAAGAACAGGGACAAAAATGGAACAGAGACTGAAGGAAGAACCAATCTGGAACACCCCCCCTTGGGGGGGGGGTACATTATGTCTGCAGACACCAAATCCAACACTGTTATTCTGATCAAGAGGCACTTGTGGACAGGTACAAAGTGTGGCAGTTCCTGGGGAGGGCCGGCCAGCAACTGACCAATGCAGATGTGGATGCTTGGAACCACCCATCAGACTGAACTCAGAAAACCTGGTGGGGGAGCTGGCAGAAGGACTGGAGGAGCTGATAGGGATTGCAACCTCATCGGAAAAACAATATAGGCTGATCTGACTACCCAGTTCTCTCAAAGTCTAGACCACCAACCAAGGAGTGTACCTGGAGGGATCCGTGATTCCAGGTACATATGTAGCAGAGGATGGCCTTGTCTGACAGCAACAGGAGGGGAGGCCCTTGGTCCAGGGAAGGTTTGATGCCTCAGAGTATTGGGATGCTGGAGAGGTGGGGTGGGAGAAATGTGGGTGGATGGAAGAGCACTCTCATAGAGGCGAAAGGGAGGGTGGAGGGCAGATGTGGAATGGAGGTGGGGTTGATGGAGGTGTAACAGGGAAGAGGGATATCATGGGGTGGGGAGTTGCTAGAGGGGGTAACCAGGAAGTCGGATATCATTTTAGATGTAAACAAATTGCTTCTGAGTATTAACTTTAAATTTATATCTTGAAAACACTGTTTTTACAAGTGTTTCTTTACCTTTGAAACAATGTTAGCATAAATATATAATTATATATATATATTATATTGTATATATATATAATTTTCTTTAATCTTTGTTTACATTCCAGTCCTTATGCCCCTCCTGGTCTGTCCTCTGACTGTTCCTCACTTCATACCACCTCCCCATCTCTGAGAGGATGTCCAATCCCCACTCCACAAGACCTCCACACTTCTTGGGGCCTCGATTCTCTCCAGGGTTAGGTGCAGCTTATCTCACTGATACCAGAAAAGACAATCCTCTGCTGTATATGTGTCAAGAGCCTCATATCAGCTGGTGTATGTTGCCTGGTTGGTGGCTCAGTGTCTAAGAGATCTCAGGGGTCCAAGGTTAGTTGAGACTGCAGGTTTTCCTATGGGTTTCCCTCTTCCTCAGCTTCTTCCAGGCTTTCCTTAGTTCAACAAGTGATCCCTGGCTTCTGTTCTTTAGTTGGGTTTAACTATCTGCATCTGACTCTTTCAGTTGCTTGTTGGGCCTTTCAGAGGGCAGCCATACTAGGCTCCTGTCTGTAAGCATACCACAGCATCAGTAATAGTGTCAGGCCTTGGAGCATCCCCTTGAGCTGGATCTTAACTTGGGCCTCTCACTGGACTGCCTTTCCTTCAGGCTTTTCTCCATTTTTGTCCCTGCAGTTCTTTTAGACAGGAACATTTCTGGGTGAAAGTCATCATGGTTAAAATAGCGTGTTGACTTATATTTGTTTACATTCCTTAATAATGTGTCATCTTTGGAAAAAGAAAACTCTGTGGGTATTGTGTGCTTGCAAAACAATTTATAAATAACTATAAGTTAACCTATATATGCTTGGAGTGATTTCTACGTCTACCAATAAATTACCAGAAAAATATGTTCTCCTGTAATTCAAAATAATATAGTCATCTCTATATCAGTACTCATAGACTCTATATGTACACAAATATGAATATACTCATTCTAGTAAATTGAAATTTCCTGTTTTACAAATAAAGTAAATTTCCATGGACTAAATTGACTTAATGTAAACTATAGAAGTAATATGATTAAATCTATCTGGTTTATTGTAATAAATTCAGACAGCAATCACTCTTTACACATAAAAAAGTATTTATTTTAAGGTTAAACATAATTTGATAAGCATATCGAAGACACAGTTGAAACAAACATAACCAGTATAAATGAATTGCAAAAAAATAAAAATAGGATGATTTTGGATGCAGATGAAGTCGTGTTAAAAAGTAAATCTATATCTACTTCTGTCCATAATTAAGAATATTATTTATAATTTATTTTCCTAAAATAATTACCAAAATTATAGTAATTAATTTTGAACTTTTATCATCTTTAGTTTTTCTTTTTATTGCTATTCTATATCATTAAGATCTATAAAAAGAAGATACAGTTTGTTAGTTATTAGATTACATTTCTCACTTAATTAGATACAGTTCAAACAATGATTATAGGTATACTAGAGATTTTAAAGCCTTGAACGAACATTTGTGACAGTTATTTTCAAGTAAATAATGAATACATAGATCTATCTTTAGCTACCTACAATTAGGACTCAGTGACATAAGTGTCAGTAACTACTGACATCAGACATATCACATATCTCCTTTGCTATGTGTTCTAAATTCTCTACCTAACCAAACCAGCTAGCTAGTGACAAGCCAGAGATTCTGTCACCTGCAGGACCACGCCAGGCTCCTCCCTGCTTTTCCCCTTTGGCCTGGGCTAGATCTGGCTCTCATTCTCAGCTCTTCTACAGCATCCAGTGGCACCTGGGATGCCCAAGAGGCTGAGAACCAGACAGAGCCAACTCCTTGAAGTCCCCAGGACCAAAGCCCTCGCTCCCTCACCCCTGGATGATGTCCTGTGGCTTCTCACAGCCTGACACCCACCAGGGGATGCTGTGGGACAAGCACAGTCAAACTTCCTGCTTTCTGTCTCCTCCAGAGGCCCAAGCCACAGGGGTAGACGCGCCCCACCACGTTAACCCAGCACCAAGACATTTATAAATAACAGAGATCTAAATGAAGATCTTTGTCACACTCCTTCTATCAAAACTCAGGGATCTTTTCGGAAGGAAGGGCAGAAAGACTGGAAAATCCAGAGGCTGTACACGATTGTTGTTATGGAGGAATAGCATAGCAAGAGATAAGACAGAGTATGGCTGAGGGTCAAAGACCTGAACAGGATCATGTAAATTAAAATTTTTGTATGTGTGGGTGAGATGCTTACTAAATACCACTGTAACTGAGAAACTATTAGGAGTTGACAGCTGCTGAGAGCCTGAAACCCGCCTTTCTTCAAGGAAAGAGCACCTTGTGCGACTTCATATTTTCCTATAAGCAACTGCTTGCATACCATTCTGGCAGCACTTCCTGGAATCAGTTGGTTCAAAACTATCATCTACCACAGTTAAGCAGGCTTCATCCAGGGATGCAGGGACAGTTCAATATAAAGAAATCAATCAGCATAATCTACTATCTAAACAAACTCAAAGAAAAAAAAATCACATGATTACCTCAATAGATGCTGAAAAGCCTTTGACAAAACACAATACCACTTCATGTTAAAATTATTATAGAGATAAGAAACTCAAGATGCATACCTAAACATAATAAAGGCAATATACAACAAACCAACATCTAAGATCAAATTAAATGGAGGGAAACTTGAAGTAATCACATTATAATCAGGGATAAGACAAGCCTGCCCATTCTCTCCCTATTTATTCAATATTGTACTTGAAGTTCTAGCCAGAGAAATTAGAAACAAAAGGAGGTTTGTTTTCCTTTCCAATCCAAATTGGAAAGGAAAAATTCCAGGTATCACTATTTGCAGATGATAGGATAGTATAAATAAGTGACCTGGAGAATTCTGCCAGAGAGCTCCGACAGTGAATAAACAACTTCAGCAAAGTAGCTGGATGTAAAATAAATTTACTCCAGCAAATCAGTAGCCTTCCTCTATACAAATGGGCTGAGAAAGAAATTAGCAAAACACCCTTCAGAATAGTCACAATAATATGAAATATTTTGGTGTAATTTTAACCAAGCAAGTGAAAGATCTGTATGACAAGATATTCAAGTGCCTGAAGAAAGAATTCAAAGAGCTGAGATGATAAAAGGGTCTTCCATGCTCATGGATTGGTAGGATTAACGTAGTAAAAATGGCCATCCTATCAAAAACAAAGTACAGATCCAGTGCAATCCCCCATAAAAATTGCAGCACAATTCTTCACAGGGATACAAAGAGCAATTCTCAACATCATCTAGAATAACAACAACAACAACAAAAAACAAGATAGCAAAAATTATTATCATCAATGAAAGAACTTCTGGGGGAATCACCATCCCTGACTTCAACCTGTACTACAGAACAATAGTTTTAAAAAATTGCATGGTTTTGGTACAGAGACAGGCACGTAGATCAATGAAATAGAATTGAAGAATCAGAAAAAATACCCATACATCTGTGGACATTTGGTCTTTGAAAAAGAATCCAAAACCATACAGTGCAAAAAAGAAAGTATCTTCAATAAATGGCACTGGTCTAACAGGTGTAGGAACATGCAGATTGTGCCGTATTTATTTCCTTGTACAAAACTCAATTACAAGTGGATGAAGGACCTCAACATAAACCAGATACACTGAATCTAAAGGAAAAGAAAGTGGAAAATAGTTTTGAACACATTGGCACAGGGAAAATTTTCCTGAACAGAACACCAATGGCTCTGGCTTTAAGATCAACAATTGACAAATGGGACATCATGAATCTGAAAAGCTTCTTGAAGGCAAAGTACACTGTCAATAGGATAAAGTGAAAACCTACAGACTGGAAAAAGATCTTTACTAATCCTATATCCTATACCCGGCTAATATTAAAAATATACAAAGAACACAAGAAGTTAGACTTCAGAAAACCAAATAACCACATTATCAAAAGGGGGTGTACAGAGTTAAAAATAGAATTCTCAACTAAGGAATCTCAAATGTATGAGAAGCACTTAAAGAAGTGTTCAACATCCTTAGTCATCAGGGAATTGCATGTCTATGTAACCCTGAGATTCAACCTTACACCAATCCAAATGGCTAAGTCCTAAAATGCAGGTGGCAGCAGATGCTAAGAAGGATATGGAGAAAGAGGAACACTCCTCCACTGTTGGTGAGATTCGAAAATGGTTCAACCACACTGGAAATCAATCTGGAGGATCCTCGGGAAATTGGAAATAGTTCTACTTGAAAACCAATCTATACTACTCCTGGATATATACCTAAAAGATGCCCCACCATATCATCAGGACACATGCTCCACTATTTTCATAGTGGCCAGAAGCTGGAAACAACTCAGATGCCCCTCAACTGAAGGATGGATATGCAAAATGTGGTACATTTATGCAATAGCATACTAATCAGCTATTCAAAATAAGGATATCAAATTTTTTTTTAGGCAAATGGCGGGAACTAGAAAATATCATCCTGAGTGAGGTAAACCAGACCCAAAAGGACATTCATAGTATGGACTAACTGATAAGTGAGTATTAGTCCAAAAGTTCAGAATACCCATGATACAGCCTACAGAACAAGAAAGAAGACCCAAGTGTGGCTGAATCAATCACACTTATAAGGAGGAACAAAGTAATCATGGAAGGCAGAGGGAGGAAGGGACCTGGTTGGAAGAGGGGAGAGAGAAAAAAAGCAAGTCAGGAGTCAGGAGAGAAGGCCAGAAGGCCAGGAGAATAAATAGAAATAAGTACTGTGGGGTGGGGAATGGGGAAACCACTAGGAGTCCCAGACACCAGGGACTTGAGAGG
Source organism: Rhynchomys soricoides (assembly GCA_019843965.1). Classification (NCBI taxonomy): domain Eukaryota; kingdom Metazoa; phylum Chordata; class Mammalia; order Rodentia; family Muridae; genus Rhynchomys; species Rhynchomys soricoides. Next base: position 3,902,292 of record JADRCH010000099.1, on the reverse strand, counting down.
ATGCTAGGACACAAAGCAGATGACATTAGCCAAAATGCCCAACAACAGGGAGATAGAACCTGAAGAGACCACCTCCAGTAGATAGAAATGGCCCCCAGTTGAGGGATGCAGCAACCCACCCTTCTCAAAAGTTTTAACCCAGGATTGTTCCTGTCAAAGAAATTCAGAGACAAACAATGGAGCGGAGACTGAAGGAAAGGCCATACAGAGACCACCCCAAACTGGGAATCCATCTGATGCACAGACACTAAATCCTTAAACAATTGCTGATGCCAAGGTGTGCTTGCAGACAGCAGCCTGTCATGACTGTCCTCTGACAGGCTCTGCCATCATCTTGACTGAGGCAGATGCAAATACTTAGAGCCAACCATTAGTCTGATCCTGGGGACTCCTATGGAAGAGTTAGGGGAAGGACTGAAGGAGCGGAAATGGATTGCAAACCCACTGGAAGAACAGCTGTATCAACTTACTAGACCCCTTAGAGCTCCCAGGGACTAAGCTACTAACCAAAGAGCATACATGAGCTGGTCTAAGACCACAAGATACATATGTAGCAGAATAATTCCTTATATGGCCTCAATGGAAGATGATGAACTTGGTCCTGTGGAAACTTGATGTCCCAGAGAAGAGGGGTGTTAGAAAGGTGAGCTGAGAGTGGTTGGGTGGATAGGGGAGCACCCACTTAGAGGCAAAGCAGAAGGGATTGGGGTGGGATCCTCATGGACTGGGGAATCAGGAAGAGGCACATCATGTGAAATGTAAATAAATAAAATACATTATAATAAACAAATAAAACAATTCTGGTAATGGTGTGGTGCGGGGATTTATCAGAGGAATTGTACAGGAGTGTATAAGGAGTAGATTTGACTGAAAGTCATTGTATAAACCTTTAATCCCACAATATTTTATTTAAAATGGAGTTTTAATCATAAGCATGTTAAAAAGTTTGGTTTCAAGGAGAGTCTATAAGTAATCAGGTTGTCAAGGTTAACCATCACAATTAATAAAAGACCAAACTGAAAATATATTCGTTTCTCTGTCAGTCATAATTAGAGTTTTCGTCAATTAATGCTTTCTGAAATATTTTGATAATGTAAATTTTCAATTGGATCAAAAAAGAAAAAGTTGTAAGTTAGAATGAGAATACTAAAAATTGAAACTTTCGACTGTTTTCTTCCATGTAGTTGTAGAACTGAAGATCTGGGGAGAACCTTTATATGGTTTTTCATTAATACTTACAGAGCTTGTTTCAGCTGGTTTAAAATTCTCTACATTTTCCTTTTGTATGTCTGGAGCTGTCACAGCTACAGTTGTTAACTAGTAGAAGTCAGTGTGTAAATTTTTCCACTTATTTGATTACATTCAATTGCTTTGTCTCTTAAAGTCCCCTGTTTCCTCCTCCCATTTGTCATACCTGGCATAGGGACATTGCTGTTTTGTGTTCCTTTCTTCCTTTCTATGGAATTTAGTCCTTTATTATTTTCAGAGAGACTTTTGTCATTTTTTACAATGTGTGATATCAATGGCTTTATCTCTTAAAGTCCCTTGTTTCCTCATCCAGTATGTCATATCTGGCATAAGGACATTGCTGTTGTTTTGAGTCCTTTTCTTTCTTTCTGTGGAATTTAGTTCTTTATTATTTTGAGAGAGGCTTTTGTCATTTTTTTACAATGTGTGATATTTATATTGGGAATTATGCTAATCTGAATAGACCATTAAATATCACTTATGGTGAACTGACAGACTGTGGATTCAAGTTCTGTTCTGTGTATACAGTTTTGTTTATTTTTTCTGCCCATATATACAAATTTTTGTGGTTAAAAAAATTTACATTCTGTTTCTTCATGGTAGTTTGCAAATACATGATTTTCTGTCTAATTTTGTTTCTCAGTCACAGGTTGCTTGAGTTGTATCCTCCTAGGAAGATTAATAAGGAGGTTGTAAGCCTTATTAGCTTCTTTCTATTAATGTCCATAACACATTTTCGTCTTATACTTTCCTGATGTCTGTCTTCTGCTTCTTAAGCCTTCACATGTGGCCATTTTATAGGAGAGATATATCTACTGCCAACATTGTTATGACTATGGTCCTACCCTGGGTGAAAATCATAAGTAAAGGAACATCATATTGTCCTGGTGTAGTTCTCTACTTCCAGCCAGAGTGAGTATGTGCTTTACACTACCACCCATGCCCTTTAGGTAGAGTCACACCCATGGCATTTATCTTTGTCATCAGTGGAGATTTCTTTCTGCTTAAGCTTACTCAGGCATAGTGGAAGTAAAATTATTCATATTTCACTTTCAAATTTCTACTACAAAGTATATAATGCTTTTTCTGTGTTGGAACTGAAAGATATATGCTTATAGGTATGATTTATATGTACTTTAGGAGAATATAATTCGTTTTCCAAAGCAAACCCAGTAATTATTCGAAAGTATAAGAAATGTAGTAAGGTTTTCTATTGAAATGAAAGCCTTTTTGGATGCAACTTTTGGATATGACTCAAATATATGGCTCAAGATGAATTCAGAAACCATTAAGAATACCAAGTGGTAAAAAAATAAGAAAGATTATAACAGCATGTTATTAGTCATAATAATTAGTGCCCTTTTCTTGCTGATTATTTAAATATTCATGAGGGATGATTCACCTTTAAGGCAGTAAACTTTGCAGGTTTATAAGGAAAGAATGTTCCCTTTGCTTCATGTCAGTGCTATTCAGCAAAATTCTTTCACTTATGCTTGTTAGAGCTTAGAAGTCTTGTGACTAAATCTTATACACACTGCAAAGTGTATTGCTGGGTAATGCTATGACTAAACAATCACCTTGCTCTCTGCTGATTGTGCTCTCTATTGTGCTAATCAGATTCATGGTAGAAGATTACAAAGAATATTGTTCACTATCAGAATATGCTGAGAATGGAAGTACGAGAACAGTTAGGAAGAGAGAGAGAAGCTGATTCTTACACAGTTCACTCAGTATCTGAATAGAGCAAACACAATGTATTACATCTGCTACCTTGAACATTCTTTGTAAAACTTTTTCCTGAGGATACTTCATTTTTTTTTTCAAACAAGTTGAGATTTTCTTTGAGGTTAGAACAACATACCTTGTTTCAGAGGACACACTTGTTTCTTTAAGAGTTAAGGTAGCACTATTGTATCCAGTTGTACTGCAGTTTTATGTACTCCAATTTCTGATATATACAATTCTCTTAAAAAATAGAAAGACAGTTGTATTTCCCATTTTAGTTTTGAAATGATATCTAATGAGTGATATTGTTAGATATTATTCATCTCTTTTTCAGTAGAGCTATTATCTTCTAGTAAGCCATGGCAAGAATTATCCCCACCACCATTAACTATAATGTCACTAATAGACTTTAGAATACCTTGGCTTTCAAATATGTCAAATAAACAGATCAATGCAGTTATTCCTACTCCACAGGAAGGAAGCTACAACCATCCCTTTGTAGGAATGTGGGATATCAACAGTACGTCACTGACATTGTAGTCACAACTCTATCTTCAGCTAAATATGGTTGCAGTGGTTTAAACAAAAATACCTTCCACTGGCTATCATATTTGTACCATGGATCCCCATTGGTAGTGCTCTTTTGACAAATTTAGGACACAGTCTTAGCAGAAGACATATGTTACTTGAGGTAAGCTTTGAAAGTTTAAATTGTCTTGCTATTTGCAGTTTACTTTCTCTGCATTTTCCTTGTGTTTCAGCTTTCTTTTCTTGTCCAATACCTGCTATGACCCTCCTTTACCTCTCTGTAAATGCAGACTATCTCCTTCTTCTGCAAGTTGCTTTGGTCATTGAATTTTATGACAGGATCAGGAAAGTAACTAATGTAATGGTCTTTGGTGTGGTTGAATATAAAGGAAGTGGCAACTTGATTGACTGCAACCAATATTAATTGATTTTTACTAGTGACTATCCATGCTGCTGTGAAGCTTTCCAGTGAGCTAAACTATCATTGCTTTATCCACCATCTTATAAGCAAATCTTCAATGTACTACTTTAAGTTTATACAATAAACACTTTGGTTCACCATGCTGCATTACATACATTCAGGCACTCTCCTCTGTCCATCTAGTTAATTTGTTCTGGAAATATCTTCAGGTGGCCTATTCTGACTATACTAACTGCATTTCACTATAAACAAAATTAATGTTTTAATTCATTGTTATTTCTCACTTACAATCTTATTTAGTATAGACTGAGATGAATAAGTATTTACTGAATAAGGCAGGAAAGATAGCTCAGTAGCTCTAAGGGCTTAGTGCTTTCCCAGGGGACCTCAGATTTTTTTCCAGAAACCAACACGATGGCACACAACTGATCATAACTACAGCTCCAGAGGTCCATCATTCTCTCCTAGCATCCACTGGTACTTGAACTTATATCAATAAACCCACATTTACTCATATACATTGAAATATCTAAACTTTGAAAACAACTTTAAAATTATCCATTGAATAAAAAATATAATTTGTGAATGATATTGCTTTTAGTAACTAATTATTAAATATCAACACCCAAATCAGGTTTTTCCATTGAAATCAGGATGACTCTCCTGTATCAGGTATCTCAGAAATACAATTCTAAAAATTATGGAGTTCTATTACCACTATATGTTATGAAAAACAAACATTTCAAAACTCTAAAACATTTCCACCGATCTGTAAATGAATCTTCACTTTATAGGTTTCTAAATGTATCTGCTCTTTCTGCTCTTTCTCTTTCCTTTCCCTCTGCTCTCTATATTCCCCTCTACTTCCTCTGTCTCTCTCTGTTTCTCTGTCTCTGTCTCCCTTTCTCTGTCTCTATTTCTGTCTCTTTGTCTCTGTCTCTCTTTCTGTGTGTATGTGTGTCCATGTGTCTCTATTTGTGTGCATGCTTGTGTGTGTATGTTTGATGATCAAATGCAGGATTATGCACAAAGTAGACAAAAACACTATGCACAGAGGTAAATGCTAATATTTATATTTTATTTCTTTTTCTTCATTTTCTTTTTGTTTTGAAAAGATTCTGCTAACTTTTTTCTTTTATTGAAAATCATATTTTTTTATATCATTGATTATGGTTACTCTCTCTCTACTCCTACTTCTCCCCTAGACCTAAATCCATCCACATTCTCTCTCCCATTAGAAAACAAACAAGCTTCTAAGAAGTATTATATAATAAAATATAACAGGATAAAACCAAAAACTAACATATCAGAATAGAACAAAATAAACAAACAGAAGTAAAGAAGCCCAATAAAAAGCACAAGAAAAGGGTATTGACAGGATCTAGCAAGCCCAAGCATGGTAAATATTGTTCTAGCAGGCCTTGCTTACCCTTTTCCCATTTCTTCTGACTTGCTGAACAGTTATGTTAGATATCATTCCTAAAGCTAGCCATGAATATCTATTCCCAAGGTTGTTTCCTCTTCCTGAGGCTGACCCTGAAGTTGTAACTATCAAAGTATTAATGTCCAGTAATTTAAATCCTCCTTTTGGCTCTCCAATCAAATGTAAACACTTCATCCTAACTTACTGCTTCCCCTTGTCACTTTAAAAACTGCCATTTGCCTATGTGCCACAGCTATGACCTATCTCCTCACTAACCAGAGATGGCCCATCATTTCTCCTGAACAAATATCTCTTCTCCATTTCCCTCCTTTCTTTTCCTTTTACCCCACATCTCCTGTCTCCTGATTTCGTCTCTTATCTTTACCCTTTGTCCCTCAGGACAAACAAATGTTCTGTGTCCTGTCCCAGTTTTCTTACTTTCAGTTATAGATGCAGAGATCAACTGGCTTAAACCCCATTAAAACACTAAACTGGAAGCCATATTATATATTCAACAACTTAAAGGATAAAAGGAGAAAAAATATGTAAATAAAATTAAGTAAAAATAAAAATAAGTGAAATCATAGGATAAATAATTACAAAGTTCCCATGACATTATAAGACAAGGAACCTCCAAAGACACTGTTGAGTTTGTCTTCTCTTAGCCATCTGCTGCTGCTTAAGAATCTTGTGTTCCCCCAGTGATGCTCCCCTTGTAGAAAACTAAATTTTCATTTGCAAGTGATTACCAAGTGGTGATAGCTTTTGGGTTAGCAATCAGGGCATATATCCATTTCTCTTTTCACCAATAAGTCCCTTTCTGATGCAGACTGCAAACACAAATATTCACCTTCTTAGTCATCAGGGAGATGCAAATCAAAACAACTGAGATTTCCTTACACCCATCAGAATAGCCAAGCACGATAAAAATAAAAATAAAATAACAGCTCCTTCTGGCAAGGAGTGTAATAAGCGGAATTTTTGGTTTATTAAGAAGGTCTTTTCTTATGTACCCCAGACTGATTTGCATTTCACTACTAACTTGGCTGTGACTACTGAGATAAAATTTAATTTTGATTCAGAAACTCAGTTCACAGGATTCTAACAATGTATCAACAATAATGTGGGTTTTTTATTTTTTTTCATTTACTAAAACTTAAAACATGCAAGAATAATATTTCTCCAAACCTGTATTCAGCAACTAAAGAACTGCCAATATAAAATCTTTCATTAAGATAATTAACAATTAAGTTTTGTCTTGATGTTATCTTGTTTATTAGATAGAATTATATTAATTATTCACATATAAATGTCTATTTTGTTGCTACTGAAACATTCAAAACATAGGCACAACTTATACACACCCACATACTTCATATACATATACTTATATTGCCTTAAACTATTTAGATATGTCATCTCAAATTTATAACTACATTATAAAGAGTAATTAAGTTTAAAATATGAGTGAAATCAAAATATCAGCAATTTAAAAAACAACTCTGTTTACAGGATAGACTACAATCAAACCTAAACTAGAACATTCAGTTTCACGTAAGAACCATTATCTCAGAGATATAAATTTAAAAAATGCTATCATTAAATTCTTAGAAATTACTTGGGAACCTGAAAAGTCACAGCTGAGCAGTCATGCATGACTTGTTGTCATGGTAATGTGTGATTTCTAATTCTTGCTAACAGACTATATCAAGATTATATTACAGATGGTATCCTTGTTACCATGCCACCTAAAATTAATGCCTTGATGTTAAGCAAAGGACAGGTAATCAATATAATAGTTTTCTTGAATTAGAACTGATTATTAAAGAATTCAGTAAAATGGCTGATTTTAGTTCCTGTTCATTGGTCTGAGGTCAGGCTTCTCTTCAACAATGAGAATGATAGAAAATTATCAGCAAATCATAGAATGCAGAGATGAAAGAAAAGAAATACATTCTCTAAGATTCTTTTGCCTTTAAGTTCACAAAGTTGTTTCTAGTGATTAAAATTTAGAGAATAGCCTGATTCTGTTTCATTGCATTTTACACATTTGCCTTAGTCTATTTTGTGTTTCTATTAAAAAAAAATAATAATGACAGTGAAGCACATAATAAAGAAAAAGTCTTTGATCAACTCCTTGCTTTGGAGATCTGGGTACATGGCACTAACATTAGCATCTGGAAACAGCTCTGTTATGAACAGAATCATGCAACAGAACTCAGAGAACACACATCACATAATGAGACATGAAACTTCTGCTGAACCAAGATACTGAAGCCAGTCACTTTAACAACTCTTATTATCAGCAACCCAGGTAACTAAAGACAGACTTTAAAAATGAAGGAGACTAGACAGAAGAAATTGGGAGATGAAAGCAGGGATGCTAGAGCATTGAAGAAGAAAGAGTTGGTATGAATCCAATCAAAACAAATGATATGCACACATAAACTCTTCAAACAATAAAAATGTTAACAATTTTAAAAAGAGATAGTATAATCTATAGATGGGTTTCTTCTACAAAGTGTAATTGAGCTTCATCAGGGATTAATCTCAAGTTGCATAGTCATGTGTAAAAGATTCAGTGTTCAACACACAGATAAAGAAAACAGGTTGTATTTTTTTTCCAAGTCTGGGTGATTTCACTCAGTATAACAGTTTCTTCATTCCTCAATTTATTTACTAATTTATTTTTTCATTTTTATTTAGTTCCGGAGTAAATTCCACTGAGCAAATGTATAATATTTTATTATATATTCATATCATCATCAAGACTGCTGCTATTACCTAGTTACTGTGAATAACCTCACAGCTATAGCAATGAATAACCTGACAAAATACCCTTAAAGGTGCAGTAGTCAAACTTATACCTTTGGAAATATTACAGCTATTCAATTTGATTTAAAGCCTGCTCAACCTTGAATACTATAAATCCAGCCAACTACCCATGGCCTGAAACATAATATATCTCAAAGAAAGCCTGCTCCTATAGCTTCTAACTATGTTTATCATAATACTACAGTTAAATATAGCTCTCAATCACAGAAAATACTTTTCATAGCAGATACACTACTAAAAAATTCCACAATTTGCCCATATGCAGACAACAGATAACGGTAGGATGCCCAGATCACATTAGTACTTCTAGAAGTCAATCCTAATACCTAAGGCTCACAACACATCTCAGAAATGGATGAAAAAAGATTGTAGAAGACAGGACCAGGGTGCCTGCTATAAGGTATTGTTTTAGAAACATGACAGGCATGCACTTGTGAAACAATAAGGTTGCATAAAAATACTGTCATAATGACGATGTTTCTACTTAGGTGAAGATCTATATGAAATCAATGGCTACTGAGAGAGTGAGAATTAGTTTGTTTTATTTTTTAAAATAGAGATAAGTTCTCTAATTTTAAATAGAGATAGTTCTCTGATATCAAGTATCAACTGGTCAAGAGCTCAGCCCTAAACACATTTGGATAAGAACTACATTTAATGCATTCAGTAAATGTTTGTGTATAGTGTATGTGTGGGTGTGTGTGGGTATGTGAGGTTGTGTGTATATAATTAATGAAGTCATGAACCAGAGATGTCATTTGGGGAATTTGAATGAGTCAAGTACAGAGAAGGAGAGGTAGAAATGGTATTACTAGTGTATGAAATACTATACATACACATAAAATGTTCTATATTATATAATATGTTAATACTAGGGTGTATGTTAAGAAAAAAGTATTATATCTGAATCTCTTATGATTATAGGTTTCCATCAGTTTGAGTTGAAAGTGTCCTGGAGAAAATTCATTTCCTAAAACAGAAATTCTTGCCTGAGTCCACTCTGTGCTCAAGTTAAGAATTAACCACCACCATGAAAGTACTGAAAATATAATGTCTGGGTATGTGCTGTGGATTTGAAAAGACTCATGAAGTAAATACTTAAAATCATATGTCATATGAAGTTAAGATTTTCTCTTTTCATGTCTGTGAAGAATTGTGCTGGAATTTTGAGGGGAATTGTATTGAAACTGCAGATTGCTATTGGTAGCATGGTCATTTTTACTCTGTTAATACTACAAGGCCATGATTATGGGAGATCTTTCCATCTTCTGAGGTAGTCTTTGATTTATTTCTTCAGAGACTTTACATTCTCATCATACAGATTTCTTATTTGTTTGTTTAGAGTTACACCAAGATATTTTATAAGATTTGAGTCTATTATGAAGGGTAGTGCTTCCTTATTTTCATTCTCAGTCACTTATCATTTATATAAAGGAAGGTTACTGATATGTTTGAGTTAATTTTATATCTAGCCACATTGTTGTAGAATTTCTCTGGTAGAAATTTTGGGGTTGCTTATTTATACAATCATATTATCTACAAACAGTGATACCTTGACTTCTTCCTTTCCAATTTGTATCCCATTGATCTCCTATTGTTGTATTATTGCTTTAGCCAGAACTTTGAATAATATATTGAATAGAATAAATTTCCAGCTCAATTGTTCACAGACATGCAAAGGGCAATTCTAAACTGCTACAAAATTCAAAAATTCTACCAGAAATGGAAAGATCCTCCATACTCACGGATTGGAGGACTAACAGAGTAAAACCAGATATCCTAGGAAAAGCAATCTGCAGTTTCAATAAATCCTCATCAAAATTCATATACAATTCTTCACAAACATGAAAAGAGCAATTCTCTATTTTGTATGGAAAAACAAACAAACAAAACAAACAAACAAAAACAGGATAGCTACAACAATTCTCAACAATAAAGAACTTCTGGGGGAATCAGCATCCCTGACCTCAAGCTGTACTACAGAGCAGTAGTGATAAAGACTGCATAGAATTGGTAGAAAACAGACTAGTTTGGTCAATTGAATAGAATTGAAGACACAGAAGTAAACTCACACATCTATTAATACTTAATTTTTGACAAGAAGCCAAAATATATACAATAGAGAAAAGAAAACATATTCAACAAATGGTGCTGGTCTAACTAGCTGTCTGCATGTAGAAGATTGTAAATTGATCCATATTTATCTTTTTTTATAAAGCTCAACTCCATGTGGATCAAGGACCTTCACATAAAACCAGATACACTGAATCTAAAAGAAGAGAAAGTGAGGATCCCTCAAACACATGAGCATAGTGGAAAATTTCCTGAACAAAATACAAATGGCTCAGGCTCTAAGATAACAACTGACAAAAGGGTCATCCTGAAACTGAAAAGTTTCTTCAAGGCAAAAGATAATGTCAATAGGACAAAAGGAAAACCTACATATTGAGAAAAGATCTCTCTACATCCAAGACAGGGTTAATATCCAAAATATACAAAGAACTCAAGAAGTTAAACTCCAAAAAAACCAAATAACCAAATTAAAAAATGGGCTACAGAGCTAAACAGAGAATTCTCAACAGAAGAAACTCAAATGTCTGAGAAGTCCTTAAATAAATATTCAATATCCTTAATCATCTGAAAAATGCAAATCAAAATGACCCTGAGATTCCAGCTTACACCTATGAAAATGGCTAAGATCAAAAACTAAAAATACAGTACATTCTGGAGAGGATGTGGAAAAAGAGGAGCACTCCTCCATTGCTGGTGGGAGTGTATAATGACTCTGGAAATCAATCTAGACATTTCTTAACAAATTGGAAATAGCTCTACATGAAGACCCAGCTATTCCACTCCTGGGAATATACCCTCATATGCCCCACCATACCACCAGGACAAGTGCTCTACTATGTTCATAGCAGCCTTATTTGTAATAACCAGAAGCTTGAAACAACCCTGATGCTCCTCAAACAAAGAATGGATATAGAAAATGTGGTTCATTTACATGATGCAATACTATTCAGCTATTAAAAACAAGGGTTTCATGAATTTTGCAGGGTAATGGATAGAACTAGAAAATATCCTGAGTGGTATAATACATACCCCAAAGGACATTTGTGGTATATACTCACTGATAGTTAGATAATAGCCACAAAGTCCAGAATAGCCATGATACAACACACAGACTATTGGAAGTTCAACAAGAAGGACGGCCCAAGTGTGGATACCTGAAAGCCACTTAGAAGGGGAACAAAATAATCATCGGATGCAGATGGAGTGAGGAAACTCAGTAGGAGGGGAAGGTAGGAGTGGAAAAGGAGGAACAGAATTTCATATGAGGAGAGACAGGGTGTTGCCCAGCAGGCCAGGAGAGTGAATGGAAATGTGTAGCAGTAGGTGTTAGGGAGCAGGTGGAGCCTCTAGAAAGTCCTAGAGACCTGGGATGTGAGAGTCTACCAGGACTCAATGGGTATAGCATGAGCTAAAATGCCTAACAGTGGTGAGATGGCACAGAAGGGACACCTTCTGTAGATAGACATGGCCCCCCAGTTGAGAGGGATACCAAGTCCTGACACTATTACTGAAGCCATTTTGTGTGTGCAGACAGGAGCCTGGGATGGCTTTTCTTTGAGAAGCTCTACCAGCAACTGACTGAGACAAATACTACTCAGAGTCAACCATTGGATTGAGGTTGGGGACCTTTATGGAAGACTTAAGGGAAGGAATGAAGGAGCTGAAGGGGATTGCAACACTATAGGAAGAACAACAGTGTCAACCAACATAGGCCCCTCAGCGACTAAGGTACCAACTAAAGAGCACACATGGACTATTTGTGTAGAAGAGGAGTGACTTGTATGGCCTAAGTGGGAGAGGATGTGCTGAATACTATGAAAACTTGATTCACAGTGGAAGAGGAACGTTGTTGGAGGTGAGGTGGGGATGGGTGGACAGTTAGGGAAGAACCCCCTTAGAGGCAAGGGGTCAGGGTGCAGAAGTGAAAAACATGGAGAGGGAGTATCAGGAAAAGGGGCAACTTTTGGAACATAAATAAAATAATTTTAAGAATCATACATCAGTGACAAACAAACAAACAACTCTCTTTTTAAGGTAAAAACTTATCCATAAACAATAAGCTGAAAAGAAGACGCGAGGCATCTCTATGGAAAATTGAGCATGCAAAATAAAGAATGGAATAGTGGGAGACAAAGAAATGAAATTCAGTAGTAAAGAAAACATAGAGAATTTTTAGTAACCTGACGGTTTAGGATTACTAAGCCTTTGCTGTTCAAAACTAATGATAGTAGTTTTATAATGTTCATAGCTGAAAACATTATGCCTGTCATATTTTGGATGATAATATATTTATAGGTCTTTGATATTTTTCTTAAATAAATGTAATGATGAAGTAATATACCCATGTGACCAAGGAAATAAAGTAAACTAAAATTTGTTAAGCCATCCCTCTGTGCCAGGTTCTTCAGAAGCCTCTATGTCATATTGTTATTTCATAACTATAATTAATAAAATATTTAAAGAGGAGCATGTCAATTAGTAAATATGTAGGAAAGCATGACCATAAATAAAATTGAGAAACATTTATCTCTGAATGGAGTATATTAATTACCTTTTTGAATTACTTGTAAAATATTTTATTAATAACAATTCATATATAATATTGTATTATATTACATATAATATTTATAATGTAAATATTACATATAATATATTATGTTTTTTAAAGACAATCACTGAGCTGTAGTACCATTTAAAATACTATGTATGTATGTATATATATATATATATGTATGTGTGTGTGTATACATATATACACGTGTATATATATATTCATAGATATATGGTTTTATATGTAAATATTGGAGCTATGAAGTAAAAGTTTTGTAAATAAAAAGTGAATACCATGTAATTTTCTACAAAACTATGATATTTACAGAATTGATTCTAGGAGAAAAACATTAATAAAAGCAATACAAATAAAATAAATATAGAAATCACCTATTCAGTCTCATGTGAGTCTGTAAAATTTCAGAAAATATTAAAAGTATTCCTTTGGGGAATGGAGGCTTGGGTAAATACATAATAAGTAAAAGTAAATATAAATTATGTATACTTAGTTTTCCTTTTCATTTTGTACTTTGTATATTTTGATATTTAAAAAAATATATGAAGACATGACTTATTTTCCAGAAGTTCTACTCTAACTGAATGCTAAAAATTCATTGTAGGGGATGTGAGATGGCTCACCAGATAAGAGGACTTGCTGTCTTAAAGACACCTGGAGTTTTATTGGCATCACCTATATAGCACAAGTAATTATCTCAATGTTCAGTTTACAGGGATACAATGCTATACCCTAGTGCACATATGTATATGCAAGCAAAAATATCATACTCATAAAATAAAAATGAATGAATATTTTTAAAAGAAAATAATTTATTTTGTAAATATCAACCAACCAGATCCACCAGAGCTCCCAGGGACTAAGCCACCAACCAAGAAGTACACAGAGAAGGACCCATGGCTCCAACCGCATATGTATACCCTCATAGACACAGGGAGAGGGGGAATGGGATAGGAGGTTTCCAAGAAGGGAGAAACTGTGAAAGGGGATAACATTTGAAATGTAAATAAAGAAAATATCCAATAAAAATAAAACAAAACAAAATATTAACTATTTGTTATGGGTAGTGAATTAACCCTGCTACATCATTCTACCAGTAAGCCAGTGTGTACCTTTTTAATGTTTTGTAATTAAAAAATACTTTCATTTTATCTATTTCAATTGGAGATTTATTTGGCTGATTGTTTATTCATCTTGCTTATTTTTAAACTTCTCAAAATTATGTGTAGGAATCTTGATGTGACAGGATAGTTAGGAAAATAATGAGAGCCTAATATAAGCCAAACAGGGAAATACATTGACTGTGTTTTATCTCTTGCTTATCTTGTAGAGTTTTCTAATTCCTGCACTACTCAGTCAATATCTCATTTACTCCAAGGATTCCTTGTTGACTACATAACCTACCAATAGGAGAGAATGAGAGAATTAACAAGAAACATTAGTGAATTTAACGATTTGGGGAAATAATAATGGAATCTCAATTCTTATTCTACATTAGTTAGGGATTATCATGACACATATGTTAGCAATATATATTACTGCTTACCCTTAAAGGAGTTTATTCCTTATTAAATATGAGGTTATCAGCTGTTCAGTATCTAGAACTCTGACAATAGAAAATATTTATAAAACTGCAAGAGAGAGGGGCTAATCATTCTGAGGAAGGGATCCCCATTGCCTCTAAGGAGGTTTCATTTGAGAAATACTTTAATTTTTTCTAAGCATGGACATGTCTAGGTTATGAGTTTCAACTCATTTAAACATAGTAAATGAGCATCATCATCAGAGGGTAGGGGTTGTTATGTGACTTAAGTCTGAGTAAAGACAGTTGGTCAATGTGCATTAAAGAATGCAAGAACTGTAGGGCTGGGGAAAATTGACTGGGACAAAAGCAGAAGCTCAGATTCTTTAAAGAATGCTTAGATTTTAAATTAAAATACTGGTGGAATAAGTTAAATGGTTCATTTAAAGCGTAAGTCCACAAATTGCTGAATACTTATGGTTTCAATGCAAGGCTTGCTTTTCTTCTCTTTGAGTACGTCTAGTTAAGAGGTGGAGCCTGATGTGGCTATCTTCTGAGACGCTTTGCCAGTATCTGACTTAGAGAAATGCAGATATTCACAGCTAACCACGGGGCTGAGCCTGGGGATCCCAATGAAAGAGTTAGGAGAAGGGCTGAAGGAGCTGAAGGGGACTGCAATCTCCCATAAGATAAACAACAGGATCAATTAACGGTGCCCTCAGAGCTCCCAGGGACTAAACCACCAACCGAAGAGTATTCATGGACTGGTCCATGGCTCCTGCTACATATGTAGCAGAGGACTACCTTATCAGGCTTCAGTGGGAAGGGAGGGGCTTGGTCCTATGGAGGTTTGATGTCGCATTGAAGGGGTATGTTAGAGTGGTGAGGTGGGATTGGTGTATGGGTGGGAAAACACCCTCTTAGAGGCGAAGGGGAGGGGTGAGGAGTGTGTGGAGGGGAGACCTGAAAAGGGGATAACATTTGAAATGTAAACAAATGAAATGATTGATTCATAAAAAAAATAAAGAGTTGGTTACATGCTTCTATCCAGGATAGATAGTGGAAGTGGAAGATGATGAGGCTTACATTACCGAAGATGTGTGTTCCCTATTGTTTGCTCTCCCTGGTACTCTTCTGAGTCTACGAAGGCAGCTGCCTCTGCCCAGGTCTCTCAGGCAGTCTACACCAGAGGTCATATGAATAAAACAAAAACAACAACACAGAACTACAACAACGAACGCTGTAATGAATATTTCGCATGAAGCTTAGTTACATGCAGTTGCCTTAAGGCTTCCAGCAAGTACTGTCCCTCATGTAACATTAATATCATTGTTTCAAATCTAAATTATAAGTTTAGGATATGTTCTAATCTAATCCTAAATCTCAGAATAACAGAAATAGAGAAAATATTTATTGTATGAAGTAGCTTAAGGAAATAACCTGTGGTACAGAAACATATAACTTTTGAATTTGAAAGATTTGATCTGAACAAAGGGTGGATCTCTGTTACAAACTATTATTTTCCATTTTAAGTTTATCATTTAAATAAAATATGTTAAGTATTCTTGAAGTTTCCTTAAGCCTGAATATTAATGATTTTTATAACACAGAAATGTTGCCCATTAACCTAGATGATTAATGAATGAAATATTAGCACTTCACAAAAATTTAATCTTTATGTACAAGCAGAGTATATTTAAATTGCATACAGAATATGTATGTATGTATTTATGCATGCATGATATATTTTAAATAGTCTTTAAATATAAATTATTAACTATAAATTTAATAAGTCCATTATATTTTCTTTGATCTTATGACTACCATAGGCAATAAAAATATTATTCTAAAATAATTTTAATTTTCTATAAATTTTAAATTCATATTCCCATATGTAATTTCCTGTGCTCATCTTATGTTTAAAAGATTATTATGAAATGCTTAGTAAGTATTCCTTTTCTGTTTCCTACTTTATTTTTGTGAATTCAAGCATGAGATAAAGTACAATTAAACCTAGTCACAGATCTCGTCTCATTTTAAGAAAGTTTAGATTCTTTCAGATAATGAGAAAGACTGAAAGGAATAATAAAATGCATAATTAAGGATTTAAAGATAATCAATATAATTTAATTGAATCTAAGTGGGTATTTTACAAAAGAAGAAAACAAATGTGCACCAAAACTGTGCTTTACAGTGGGACATTTAAAGGAAAAACAAACAAAGAAAGAACAACAAATCTACCTTTTAAAAATTACATCTAAAAGTTGTTTTAAAATAAATCTTACTACACAAAGCAGACATAACCGGTGTACAACTTGCTTGTCTCCAGGTGGGTTTGGAAGTAGAAGTATTTGAAAAAAAAAAAAATGTATTACATCCAGGACACTGGAAGCATTGTGAGTTTTGATTTTCTGCACAGAGAACATTTTCCATCTGGTGATGTTTGTCTACAGCTGCTTCTTTCCAGAGATATTTGTTTCCTCAACTGTTCCTGTGTGTCTAAAGTTTCCTTCCTCCATGGATCTGTTTCTCACCTGCCTCCTGTTTGTCTTCAGTCTTTTTCCTCTTTATGCTTTCTCGGTGCTCTAAAATCATTTCTTAGTGTAAACCTCTCCAGGTTATCAGTTTCAGATGATAAATTAAGAGCACAATAAGTCAAGCCCTACTTTCATTGTGGTTTTGATTTGAGTCAGATTGTCCAGTTACACAGTTAGACCCTCTAATTCTGCAAATAATTTGAGGAGAAACAACTATGCTATTCCAACATTAATGAGATCACTGGATAAAATAATTCAGAAAGACATCACAAATATTTTCCCATACTACAAACACACAAAAGCACACAATATAGTGCATTAATGTGTTCTTGTTTATAAAAACAAATGTTAGTTGAGGCTGAATATGGGAAAAGTAATAAGTTTAGGCAAAATGTTTGTTTGAAATACCACATTGTCAATAAATATATATGGCTCAATATATATCATTAAATATATATCAATAATAGAAAGAAAACAAAAAGAAAGTAATCTTTTAAAAGGATAAAAACCCATAGCTATTAAATTCATAAAATACAATCTTTTGAGGTTTAAATGATTATATTAACAATACATCAGATAAACTCATTTAATGTAAGGCAAGGAAATTTAATTTAAAGTATTAATGTTATGTATACACATACTTTAAAATCTCACCATATAAAAGTATTGGTGTTGAAAAGGAAAGAATCATAACCTGCTCTTTTCCTGTCTATCAGGTCTAATTCCCATGTTTCTGTGTGGTGTTTGAAGTTATTTGCCCTTTAAAATTCCTAACATCTATTAATACCAGGCTCTTAGCCAGTTATCCTGCCAACCAACATTGAAACCATTTTTCCTGGTTTTATACTTACAATGTAGTTGTAATTAAATCTCAAATAGTGATTAAATCAGTAACAGGTACATGTTTTATAGTTATTATAAATAATGATTGTAAGGAAATTATATTCCAACAGCATGGATCCTCTGGCTAGGGATCTCATCTAAGACATTTTAGGTCTATATTATCTGGCCAGAATGCAGGTAGACCCTGGATTACACTATAATCTGTCCGGAATATAGATACAACCTTAGTACATAACTTAAATCTATAACAATAAAAAGAAAGCTAATTTGTGGAAGGAAGCAGCCATATTTGACAGTGCCTTATAATTGAAGGTCAAAGTAATGGATCAGAGAAAGATTTGACTAAATGAGTCACAGATAAGATACTCCCAACTCTCATGTGAAGAGGAACGAAATACAACATTAGACAACAGGGTAGAGAAGAGAGAGGGAGGGAGGAGATGATGATTATATCTGGCAAATAAAAGTTACTTTTACAACAATTATATTTCATTTATAGCTTAAAACATCAAAAAGCATATATCTATTTTATCTTTGAATTAGTATTGTTTACAGAGATTGCATAATCTTTCCAGCTGATTTCTCAAAATTGCTGAGCACCAACAGTGAATTATAAAGCTTTATTCTTACTAAATCTGAATTTCCTTTTTCTAATTTTACTTAATGGAATGTGTTAGTTTCCTATTTCTCTATCCCAAAGCACTGGTAATGTTATGAGAATCATTAGTTTTGAGAATTTCTATATAGATGCAGGTATAAAATAACTCCGTTTTCAGTGAGTAATCTTTGCAACTATGATTTTAGTTCATAATTACTTGGCTGGAAGACATAAATAGATTAGATTTTCAAAATAGGTACACTCAATTTTTCCACTTATATGCTTGGTGTGAGGGATAGAGTAAATCTTTAAGAAGTTCCAGAGACCTGGGATACTGGAGACTCCCAGGAGTCACTGCTGGTGATCATAGTTGGGATGACTAACAGTGAGGACATAGAACCTGTAAAGGCCATCTCCTATAGACAGGCAGGACCCCCAGTAGAGGGATAAGGACACCAAATTCCCCATAAAACTTTTGATCTAAAATTTGACTAAAAGAAATGCACTGATAAAAATGGAGCAGAGACTGAAGAAATGGCCAACCAACAACCAGCCCTACTAGAGACACACCCCATGGTTAAACAGTAATTTCTGACACTATTAATGATACTCTGTTGTGCTTCCAAACAGGAGCCTGGTATAACTGTCCTCAGAGAGGCTTTACCCAGTCACTGACTAAAACAGATGCAGATCCACAGGCAAATATTGAATGGAGGTCAGGAAGGGAAAGACAAAGTTAGACTACACAATGACCAAATTAATCTTATTTTCCAAATAAGTTTCTAGTTTTTCAATTTTTTTCCTGTCACATTTTTGTCTTATTTCAAGAAATTCTGTCAAAAAGACTACTAGAAAAAAAAAAAGTTAGTACTCCTTGATTAAAGGGAGCTTAGATATCTTGTTTCCAGTGACAGATGGTAACTTCATTCCCCAAAACATGCCAGTAATGTTAAACAGACTGATCACCTAACATTTAGGTGTGTGTTTGTGCATGCCTGTGTGTTTGAGTTTGTACATACACATATATGCATTCAATAATTAATGAAAGAAAAGGGATTTATATTTAAATGCCAGCAGAGAAGGTTTGGAGAGAGGAAAAGAAAGAGATAAATGTAATTATATTATAATCTCAAAAATCATTGTAGAAAAAAAGTGTTGATCTTAATTCCTATCAGTATTGAGTTTCCAATTTTCCTTCCTTACATATTATTTCCTTTCTCAAAGTTATGAATCTTTGAAGAGTCTCTTGTTTATTCTAGGATCTTATGACCCAACTTCAACCAAGTTAATTTGACAAAAATATGAAATTACTATCTACCCGCACTTAAATAAATTAGGTAAGTTCATACTGGAAAGTGCGTGTGTTTGGAAATTTGTAAATATTTGATTGAAACATAAAGAATAAAGGAATGTTTAGCTCAATCCAAAGATAACATTAGGGTAATTAACCCCAGTATATCCTAAGTCATATAGAATTGTGTCAGTTAAAATATTGAAATAATTATACTATGACAAATTATCTAGAATTAAGGAAACATATTTTGTCCTTCATAGTCCATGAATGATAAATTTGATTATGTTATTTAAGTATGTCATAAGAAAGTAATAAGAAAATAAAAGGGTTAAGACTTTTTTCTTGGAAACAGTAAGAATATAACTACTGAATGATGCTTCTGAAATAAAATTGTTGCAGAAAAGCCAATAATGTCAAGGATCTGAATTGTATCTACTTACAAATTGGAAATTAAGTATCTTGTGGTGTCATGAAATAGTGATAAAAATTTTCAATTGACTTGGTTAAAAGAAGAGCTTTGTGGATATAAAACTGACTGAAGTATAACAAACAAAATGTCAATGTACTTAATGGAGTGCCACAGGGATCAGAGTGAGGGTTGATCTTATTTAACAACTTAATTAATGATCTAGAAGATGTAGAAAACAATATGTTAATGAAGTTTGTATCTGCTATTAAATTGGAAGGAGTGCCAACACCAATTAAGATAACAAAAATTATTTTAAAATTAGTTGGAGACGTTACAATTATGAGGGAGAAATGTAAATCATAGGTTTAATTTGTTAGAACTAGAAAACTAATAAGTGTTGAAAACAAAAGAATAATACTTCCATGTGAATCTGTGGGAGCTGTATAATAGTACAATATTTTTAAACTAATTATCATAAACCACTAAGCAGAATCTGGGCACTTCTTGAGGCTCTAAATATTTTAAAAATATATGAAAAATGAGAGAAGCTTGGTGATGTAGGTGTGAGTTAGGACCTGAATAACTAAGGCAGATGGATTTACTCAAGAGACAAGCATGTGTGATGGAGTAGATAACAGGATAAATGGAGGCTACAATAACATGCTGTGTCAAGAACCTCCGAAAGGCGTAGTGAACGTTTTCATATTTTTGGTTGCCATGTATGCTTTTATATTTTAAAAGTTAAATAAAAATTTAAAAGAAAATATTAAAAATACTTGAATTTGATAACAGAAATAATACTATGTGAGAAATTTGTATAATTATGATATTAAAAAAATCTAGGAAGCTTCATTAAAATTTTTAACACAACAATTAGAATATTTCTTTAAGTTAAATGCTACTTGTAAAATATAGTTTTCTGTCCACATGAGTGGTAATGTTACTTTGGTTGGCATTTCCTAGATTGACATTTTTCTTAATTGTTAATTTAACACCTAAAGTTGTATCAGTTTAGCAATATCAGGGAAAGATACAATATTTCAAACTAAAGGAGATACGCTTCCTTGTGGAAGATGGGTAAGGTAAAGTATCATCTCATATAAATTGGATAAATACACATATTTATATTGTTATTTCAAGTATGAAAAGAGGCATATGCCCTGGAGTAGAACCAGATAATATCTTGCTCAATGATTACATTGCCATATGGATGTCTAAATAGTAATCTTTTTGTCTACAAATATGGCTGCTCTGAATTTTGGTCATTGAAGCTTCTCACAGTAGTCAGCAATCAATGAAGAATGGAAAATAAGGCAAAGTTTGTGTTCAAGGCTAAAGTGGACACCTAAATCAATGCACCCTACAGCTCAACTGAGGTTCAGAAAGCACTGGAGAAGAGGTAGATGTTGGGAAATACTATGTGTTGGACATGATAGGGTTAACAGAAACAATACCTAATGATATTTTTAGTTAACTGTACAAGATCAAACCAGACAAACTTCTGTCATAGGTAGAATTAATGATCTGCATATTTCACCTAGTACTTGGGAGCTATTGATACTCCCTAGTGTCTGATGAAGAAAGAATTACTCTCCTTTGAGTATGTGGTAACTGATAGGTCATTGTTCTGTAGACATACTTTGAACTGAGAGATCTTCAAGGCTTTATCTCTTGAATTCTAGGACTAAAGTAATGTACCACCACAACACCTGGACCTAAACTTTTCTTAACCAAGAACTTGCTCTGTCCCAGGTTGGCCTTGAACTCAGAAATCTGCTTGATTTTTTATCTTGGGATTACAGTGTATAGCACCATGCCTAAGCCTAAGCTTGTCATGGCCACTATTCTTAAAAGATCTGGACCAAAAAACCTATGTCTTCAAGCCTCAAGATCTGGATCATGAATGTGCACTTCATTTCTGGGTTGTAGTTCATTCAGGATTAAAAGTCCAAACTATTCCTTGTTCAACTGCAAACACAAAAAATATGCTTAACTGTATGGAATCTTGTCCTGAGATCACCTCTCCATAAATCACTTTATCTTTTTCCTTAATATCTTTCTGAGAAAGCTGGGTAATTACTGCAGCTGTCTATGTTTTATCAGGTATGTAGAAGAGCTCATACAATTCGTATTACATCCTTATATTTTGCATAGTTGAGAAATTCTGTAAAAAACAATTCTTACATTGATTTACATATTCTTTTTTTTAAAAAAGATTTATTTATTGGTCTCTACACTCATACCAGAAGAGGGAATTTAATCCCATCACAGATGTAAACCACCATGATAATCTGGACCTTCTTTTATTGGTAAAAAGGAGATGAGAAGTGGTCAGATCTAGGCATATAGAAATGACAAAAAATCAATGGGATTATCCAGAAAAAAGCAATAGTACGCAGAACAGCTATAACTAAAGGGAACTCTAGAAGAAAGGATTCACACACAAAAAAGAAGCGTGATGTTTCTAACAAAAAGAAGTAAACCAAACTCCTGCCACACGGTAAATAAGTCATTGAAAAATTTGCAGGCAATAGTCCCCTTAGTGTCCAAGACTTTAGCAAAAGTTCTTAAAGAGTTTAACAGAAAGAATGTTGTAGAAACTACTGAACAATACAAGTTTTAATGAAACAGAATGTCCTGATTTATAGAAGCATCTTGAGAAGACTGTAATTAAGAGAATATATATGATTTTACCATGTCTAAGTTGCATGAAGCATGACTTCTGAAGGCAAAATGCTATTTAATCAAAGTAGAAAACTGATGACAGACCAAAGGAACGATGTGATCCATCTAGTTTATCGATTAATACATTTATAAGGGCAGCATCCAATGAGATAAGTATCTAAGTCCCTCAAAAACAGTTATAACAATAAAAGAAAGGAGAGAGAGAGAGAGAGAGAGAGAGAGAGAGAGAGAGAGAGAGAGAGAGACTGCACCTTAATGGTAATGACTAACAAATGATGAGCCCCTGGAGCTGTTTAGCCAACTTATAAACACATATACTCCAGCATCTTCTCTCTTCTTCAATTGCATTGCTTTTATAAACTGGTAGGAAGATTTTCAGGTACTTTTATGAGTCTCTGCAGAAAAGCAAACCTCTAACAACCAAAAATACAATAAAATAATGTAAAATAAGATAGACTAAACTAGAGTAGATATATCTGTGAGTAAAATATTTGCTTTCTATTTGTTTAATCCCTGAAATCCATTAAGAAAACCAAAAATATTCATGTGACACAGATACTAACAAATTCAGTAAACTATGTGCATGAACACTAATAAATGGAATTCAATTTGGTAGGGACATTGCATTCATTCAACAAAACAACAGGAATTTCTTGACCAATGGGCCATATGACCTCCCAAGTTATAGACTTTTGTTCTTATAACAGCACTACACATAAGTAGTAATCTAAACTTGGGCCATAGAGTCTTTAACCAAGATATACTATTGTAACAATTCGCTACTAAAATTCTGCATAGTGTATCTTCTGGATAAAATGTACCACTTGGGCAAGGATCTTCCTACATAGACCCATACACATACCTTCAGTACTGCAAGTAAAAGGGTAAGAATAATGTCTTACTTAATTATGGCATACAAACATTAATCTATGTTCAGTCTGGGGCCTGAGGGATTTAGCTGGTGAGTGATTCTTTCAGAGTTCATTGCTGGAATTGCTATTTTCATATTTTATATCTATAATCTATCTATCTAACTAGCTATCATCTATTACTCTTTAATAATTTTAAACATGCATATGATATTTAATGGCTCACCATTGTTTTACTTAAGCAAGCACTAATTAAACAACTAAAGCAATACTAAGAAAAAAATGTTACAGAGGTCCAATACACAATGAAATGATTACCTCACTTTTATGTATTGTTTGTTAAAAAGGCAATGTAGGAGTCAATGAGAGGTCTCAGTGGGTTACGGTACATAAATTAAGCTCATCCTGGTGACATAAATTATATACCCATGACTTACTAGAGAGAAATAGAAACCTAATTCTTGCAGACTGCTATCGACGAGCACATCATGGCAAACCTGTCCCCAACACAAACTATATGATCCACAAAAATATTTATAAAACTACATATATTTTTAGAGATTATAATTCTATTGTTTTGCCACTTGGTTTTCTTCTTCCAAACTGCTTCATATATTTCCTATTCTCTTTCAAATGCATTACTTTTATTTGTTGTTTATTTATTATATATTTGTTTACTAATTTTTATACACATACACTCCTAAATAAATAATATAGCCAGTTCGTTGTGTAGAATTTTATGTGTATGCATGTTTTCAGGGCTATTGAATATTCATGGTATTGAATAATCATTTGATGTACTCTTCCCTGGAGAATACCTACAGTTCTGATTTCAGCATTCCTTAGTTGTCTATAGTTCTTTGTCTAAGATTGAGGCTTCCTGAGCTTTTCTATACTTGTGTTAAAATGTCAATTGGTGTCATCTTTTTTGGGGCCATATTTTGTTTATTTATGTTCCAGACATTACCCCTACCATCTCCCTCCCACAGTCCTTCATCCTATTCCCCCTCCACCTTTGTCTCTCAGAGAGTGCTCCCCCTTGGGCATCCCACCTAACCTGGGGCTTTATGTCTCTGCAGGATTAGGCATATCCTTTGCAACTGCCAGACAAGGCACATATGTGCCAGGGGCCTGTGACCAGCCTGTTTATGCTCTTTGACTGGCAGATTACTCTCTGGGATCTCCCAGGGGTTCCGGTTTGTTGAGACTGTTGGTCTTCCTATAAGGTTGCCATCCCCTTTGGCTCCTTCAATTCTTCTCCTAATTTCCGCATAGGAGTCCCAGACCTCATTCTAATGGTTAGCTGAAAGTATCTGCATCTGTCTCAATAAAAGACCAGTGTTGAGTGTGGCAGCAGGAGTTGGGAACATTTCCCCATCATGCCTTCTATAATCCAGTCATTTCTCATGAATCATTCTGCATGGTAGTCCTAGGATGCTAATATTTAATGAGTCCTCCACACACATTTCCCAGCTGCTGTTTTGTTTGTTTGTTTGTTTGTTTGTTTGTTTTTCTGACAGGCTTAAGCTCCTCAGTCAAATAGTCAAATACAGGGTCAAGGAGGAACAGGTAGTATTCATTTCTATCCCACAATACGTGTTGTACATAGCAGCTCTATGGATCTGACAAGAATGACACCAACATGTTGTCATTTGCCTTTTCACCAGTGACATCTGGCTGCTGAAACAGATCCAGTTTGGAAAACTAATCTTTATGATTTCCACTTATAGGAGAAATGTACATGAATTATTCTGAAGATCTAGCTGCTCACCTGTAGAATTCCTATAATGATTTTACCACCTTTTCTGGAAAACTCTCCTGGTAAAAGTGTGTTCTCTTTTCTCTGCACTTCTCTCTCTCTCTCTCTCTCTCTCTCTCTCTCTCTCTCTCTCTTTCTCTCTCTAAGCCAACCCCACAGGATGTTCTATGCTTGCGCTAGTTTCTTCTTTTTATTGGATATTTCTTTATTTACATTTCAAATGTTATCCCCTTATCCCATACCCTCCCCCCACTACTATGAGGATGCTCCCCGCCCACTCACTCACTCCTGTCTTCCTGCGCTGACATTTTCCTACACAGGGGCATCGAACTTTTACAGGTCTCTCCTCCCATTGATGCCCTACAAGGCCATCCTCTGCTACATATGCTGCTGGAGCCATGGGTTGCTCCATGTGTACTGTTTGGTTGGAGGTTTAGTTTCTGGGAGCTCTTGAGGGTCTGGTTGGTTGATATTGTTGTTCTTCCTATGGGGTTGCAAACCCCTTCAGCATTGTCAGTACTTTCTCTAACTCCCCCATTGGGGACCCCATGCTCAATTCAATGGTTGGCTGTGAGCATCTGCCTCTCAGGTAGTTTTCTTTTTCTCTCTTTGTGAGAATCTGACATAGATTATTCTGTCAAATCATTCGCTAATTAGTCTGTGGGAAAGTTGGGGCTGGTTCAGGTGTATCCCTTTGTCTAGGAGGAGTCTGGGGCCACAAGACTTCACAGACTTTTGGACATCCAGCCACCACTGGGAGTTGCAGAAAAGCAGAGAATGGAGCCAGAGACTGCAGGCTGAGGATGGATTCTTGCCCAAGGCAGGGTAGACAAGGGGGCTTCTGGCTTGTCTCAGCTGGATCATTGTCCTTGGCTTGATGGTGGCAGGCTTGGTGGCAGTTGTGGCTGGAAGTTCAGAGAGGCCTTCTATGGTAGATCTGGCTGCAGCTCTGTAGGTGAAGACCTTCTTCATTACTCCCCACAGTGGATCTCGATGGTCCATGGTTCTAAACAGTTCATTGTCATGGTGGGAAGTGAATGCATAAAATCATGACCCACTTCTCAGGGTGGGCCAGAGATTAAATAACTTTTGCAGAGAAGAATGTCTGGGAAGGGAAGCTTATTGATTAATCCCTCCAAGCCTCTAGGTACCTCATTAACATGGAGAACTCTGCTTTGAAGCTACTTGACTAGAGGTCGAAACTCTTTTACGTGAGAAGCATGGCACATATTCCAAATCCAGAGTCTGGCAGGAAGCTGGTAGCTACCTAAGCCTCAGGTGTGTGCCCACCAAGTCTCCGGGTCTCTACCTACTCTACCTTACCATGGCATGGTTTTCCATCCCACAGTTAGCCATTTCTTTTCTTTATATTCAACCCTGAAGCTGATCAACCTCAGTTGCAGGAAACATGCAATTCACTATCAAGTCCTATGTGGTTCTATCAATCCCTGCAGCCCTCCCCCACAAAGGAAGACAAAAGTATAAACAAAACAACAAACAACAGGAGACATCTCTCCCTGGAAACTGCGGTGTGTCACATAGTCCCCTTTTGCCCAAACAGCTTTACTTGCAAATGTTCATTACAATGAGTAATTGGTCTGGTTCAAGGTCTCTGCTATACTATCAATACCAGAATCTCAACATCATTCTTCCTGGATACCCTGTTGCTGCCCTATGTCATGGAGATCCTGAAGCTTTGGACCAGCCTCTTCTTTTATTCCTGCAGTTCATGGATGGGGTGGATGATTGGGTGGACCAACTCAAATTCTTCAATCTGGGCCTGTGTAAAAGCTGAGTAGGTCAGCACACCATTTCCCCTGTGCTCATGACATTCTGACCAGCTGTTTTGCTTTGGTCAGGTGAGATGCAGAGCCAACTTTCCTCTCTCAAGCCCTTCTGCCTTGGAGCCAGCTCACCTACCTGCCACAGGTGGTGAGAGGTGGGAAGTGGGCTGCAGGGACCATCTCTCCAGCAGCCAGTGAGGGGCAAGGAACTCTTAGTGCAGCCCTTGGACTTGAACATGCCCCTTAGTGTGGCTGGGACTTAACCTTGGCAATGTAGCAATATAGGCTATTCACATCACGGTGTTCTTCTCCGCCCTCCTGTCTCTGCTTCTGCCTTTCTTCACAGTGTGCACATTTTTCTGGTTTCGCTTTTTCTCCTTTCTCTCCACCACATATTGCTCATCGTATTTGCTCCATCAGTGAATGGGCCACTCAGAGGGCAGGTGGGCCTCTCTGTGTCTCTTGCCGGCCTGCACCATGTGGTGGTGGGCAGACCTCTGACAATAAATATTTTTATATTAGGTTCAAGTCTTCTTTTGTGATCATTGTTTATTTGTGTTCCATATGGGAATATGGATGGAGACTTACTTAGAGAAGGGCGACTCAAATTTGGATCACTGGAAATCTAGTTTCACCATGAGTGATTACTCACAAACCTTTACCCCTGGTAGTCTGAGCACAAATTACATGCACTCTACTGCACATAGACTCATCTACCTATCAACTGCTTACTATTTCCATAACCTTGGGGAAAGGATCTTTGAAAGTTTGCAATTTTTCGAGTTTCTTGAGCCTTGTACATTTCATTTCCATCCTTAGCCTTATGAGTGCCACTGCTCCTCAGAGGATGGAACTATCTGGACAAAATGGATAACATATGTTAAGTTAGATGAGAAATTAAAATGTGATGATTTTTTTGACTATATATGATATCTGCAAAGCCAATTCTGTGAGTGAAACCAGAGCACACAAAATTTACTACTGTGTCATCTATAGTCCAATTTCTGAGGTACTATTAGGAAAGAGAAGGGACATTAGGCAGTCAGAGTTTGGCTCCATTATTATATTGGGAAAGGCATCATCAGCTGATTCTCCACCATTAATTAGAACCTGACATCTTCTCTATGCTCTTGAGAGTCTTGGACCATGCTTCTCAGCACCAGCCGTGACTGATGACTGAATATAAGGATGCTCTTTGCAAGGAATGTGAACCAGCAGTCCTCCACAACCTGAACAAATGAAGAGGACTATTGACAAGGACCATCTGCTTGTAGAACTTCCAACAGCTGGGAGGATAATCCTTGGGCCAGAAGGGAATCAGAGTGATTGAACACAGCATCTGGTATGCTGGACTTCAGTGGGCAATGCCCTACAGCTTCAGTGTATAATGTTTTTTAAAGTAAGCTTCAGAGATTTTATATTTTTATATATGTATCTAGACATATATGAATATATACACACAAATACATCACAAATTATTATATACATATTATATATTATACATAATATATATATATACCTTCTCCCTGAGCTCATAAATCTGCTGTTAAACAGCAGATTATAAGTTTTTTTTAGAAAATACTCATTAAAATACAATAATACTGTAATATATTACTTGTGTCACTATGAAAATTTGCATGTTTTCTTAATATTAATGATGTGTTTAATTTCAATATAATTTGATCAACCAAATAACAAATTTGCATAGTTATATATATTTTCATTTAGATTTGTCTTTTCTGATTCACACAGTCTCTGTTAATTGGCATCAATTATTATTTTAAGTGCTAAACAATACAGCTTTAACATGCTGTATTTGAATTGGAACATAAATTTTGGCACAAAGGCCAGAAGACTACATAGTTAAGTATATAGTATATGTATATACTATAACCTATATAAATAGATTTACTTTTTAAAGAGGATAAGAAACATTAATTAAATTTGTCTTTAGTTTACAAGGAAAATAACATTTAAATTTAAAATGCTTTATGAATTATTGAAACTATTTCAGAAAAAGATCACATCAAATTACATTAGTTTCAATTATTTATGGAAGGTGTTAACCTTGGGGAGGGAACTTGTGAATGTAATGCAAACTGAAAATTTCATTTGCAGTGAGGTACTCATCTATCCAAGAGAATTAAATTTTCAGCTAAACAAGTATCCTTTAATCAGTGGTGTCTTCTGAACATCTGTCCATGTTGGCTCATCATGCATAAGAGTTTTACCCCTGCCTAAATTTGGGCTTGTGAATTCATAAATGGGGATCTTATGGCCATGTTCCATTTGCATTCTTCCCTGGGCTTAGTGTCCATATTTCCTTCTGAATTCCATTCTTGTACTAAAGACTGACTTTTTCTTCTTTCTTGAATTCTTTGGTTCAGCATGACTGTTAATGCTTTCACATTTTTTACTTTACTAGAAAGACTTTTCCTTTCTCTATGCCACAATTTCCTTGTCTTTTTCTCAGGGATTGTTCATGCTTTATGCATGTACTTAGTACTGCATAATATTTGCACTGTAAGCATGTTACCCACATATGATAAATTACTCTTATTTTCAAAGCTCTTAAAGATCATATGGGAAGAAAAAGTGTAAATTAAAGGTTAAAAGCTAGCATAATATTCTTTAGAACTGAAAAGTCAGTTGACTAAACATCATCATTCATTCATTAAGATACTGATAATAATAAGTATCATTCTAGGTAGATCTATCCCCTAAAAACTATAGCCCATCACAATTTATCATAGTAAAATTATTTCTATTTCTATTTTTTGAAAATGTGATGGATTTAGGGAAAATTTTCTGTGGATAAATGAAGTATTTTGACCACATTTTCTCTCTGTATCATTCTTTTATTCCCTGACTAATCACGGATATATAACAAGGTTTTATTAACCAGTAACACAATTCTCTTTATAGGTAGTCATTTGCTGTACTGATAAGATCAGTGCATAACACATTGCTTCTTACTCAGTCCCTACTATATCCTTGTGCTTCAGAAAATGTGGAAAACTAAGGAGAAAGCTAATGAACATCTGTACAGTGTATAAAGAATTTGAAGAATAAATTAACAAATCAGTCTTCATCATGAAATTTACAACTATACCATGTGAGACACATAGACATGCATATGTGTACACGTGCACATATGTATCCTTTTCATCAACTGAGTTAATCATGGATTTTATTTTGTTTTGTTTTCGAGAATAATAATTTTAATGGTCAACTCCTAAAATAAATTCAGTTGGCATGAAAAAAGTCACAGGAATCATTATTCACATTTAATTTTTTAGTAATGTGTTAATATTTAAAATTAATTGTAGAAAAGTAAACATTTTCATTTCTTGTAAATTCCTAGAACTTCATGTACACATATAATACAATAAAATCTTAAGGAAAGATATATAGTAAAATATAACCTTAGGAAGTCTGTAAGGTATATATATATATCAGATTCATATACATAAATGTGTGCATACAAATACACATCTATACATCTACACACATATACACACAGACACCATACGTGTGTGTGTGTGTGTGTATGTGTGTGTGTTATGTATTTATATATAAATATATATATATATTTATATATATAACTTTTTTTTCAGTTAAAAGTGAAAGAAATGGCTCTGGGCATTGCACTCACTATTGCATGTGTGCCAGTTATATGCTGAAAATATTGACGGGAAATGAGATGATGATCTCAGAGGAACCCTGTCAGGATACATATGACATATAGACTTTATTCTTGGCTTTGCCTTTTGGTGACAATTATTAGAAACCTACCCTTCATTAAATTGGTTCAATTATCTATAAATGTTGAAGTATAAAGTTTATATGGGTGTATATTTAATAAGAAAAAAGCAATATCTGGATTATTTTAACTCTTTCTCACAATACATGTATTTTATTACTTTATTCTACCCAACAATATTATTCCTAATATTAATATGCTTCACTTTGAAGACTTGTTTTGCTTTTTGTTTTTTCATGGTTTTGATAAATATTGGATAAACTATTGGTTTTAATATTCATTACTATTCACATATAGTAGAGAACAACAGGGTGTAACCAGTTTTTCAAAATACGCCATGTCTGTGTATTGTTCAGAAACTAAGTTGTAAAGTAGGGAATTCAAACACAAAGACTATCTAGATCTCAGCAAAGTGCTTAGGGGAAGGATTAGTGAATGAATGTTAAAAAAGACTGTGATGAACACTTTATGTTCAGCCTTCTAACAGGTCAAAGCAGGCTATAAAATCTGGTGTCTTTATGTTTTCTAATATTATTTTGATGATGCTTTGTAAACTTTCCAGAATTGATAGGAGTGTTAGTTAATTCTCTAGTAAGGTTGTGTTACCAATGAGTAACTTATTTCAATTTTAATTATGTTGATTTCATTATGTTGATAATGGATTTAAAATGCTTACCATGTTTTGTATAATATTATGAGATAAGCAGTAAGCATAGAAGCATTTACATGCATTGATAACATTAAAACAATTAGAAGCTTTCTTTGTCATATAACGTTATTTAATTTTGGATAAATTACTTCCATATATATATATATATATATATATATATATATATATATATATATATGGAATACACACACACACACACACACACACACACAAATAGTAACAGTGAATTCAGGGATGGTATGAAGTCTAGGAGAACAAAGTGCACAGTTTGCAAGCATTTCAGATCCAGGGAAGCACCTATGTAGAAGCAAAGGTTCAAGGCACTTTTATGTAACCCTGACACTTGGGAGGCATCATAAATACAAGAATTTGTGTGAAGTTTATTTGCTAGATACCCAGCCAAGTCAGAGAACTAGAGATTCACCGAGAGTCCCTGTCTCAAACATTGATATAAAGAACAACTCAAAAGGAAACTCAATATTGCACTCTGGACTCCATTTATGCACTTCTGTGCAAATACACATGAATAAAGACACACTTAAATTATTCATATTTTAAATATGTAGCTTCCATTCTTTTGGTCTTTAAACATGTTTAAACTATAGAGTTTTCCTACCTCACTAACAGGAATCATCTACAAACACTGACTGAACTCATAAAGGTTTAAAGAATTGTAGTGTTATTTAATAGACTCAACAGTGTATTAGATGAATTCTACAATGTGCAAATGAAAATGATGTATGTGTTTCACTTTTTTTGAAATAGGGTAATTCTGGTGCACAGATGCATAGCATTATGTGTCAGGAGCCATAATGGGACAAGCTAATAACTAGCAGGTGATCATCCTGAAATGGCCTGCTTCGGTTTATTATATAATCTGCAACAGGTGAGCCCCTATTAAGCACAGCTGTAAGGGATTCGTTTTAGGAAAGATTCCTGCTATTAATGTGCTTTTCCTGTCATTATTAAACATTATTATTAAACAATCACTAAGTAGTAGCACACCTCTTTGGAGCAGATCTCTGCAGATTCACAAAGATGTACTATCTTGTAGTGATGCTATATAGACAAATAGATGACTTAAGTCTTTATGATGATCCTATAAGAATTCCTAAGATTATATCAGTGATTATTAAACTCTTTTATAGTGGGACTGCTATTAGGTCCTTTTCTGATAGTCAAAACTGTAATGAGAACTCTGCCAGTCTTCCAAGTATGATCAGTAATTGCTCTTAGATAGTAACCATTCTCCTACCCAGAGCACATTCCAAGAGGTTGTAAAATAATTAACTGAAGGTCATAAAAAGGGAACTAAAGATTTACCATAGGTGCTAGGACAGGAGATAAAATATTGACTAGGTTTATCTATACAAAGCTTCACTAATAACATAGTTATGGTTTTAAACCTTCAGTGAACCTGTGGAGCTGAGATAGGTGATGGATGATTAGCCAGATAATTACTCGTTATAGATATGCATATAAAGATTCTTTGTTTTAAATTTCTATTTCAGTTTATGATTTGATTTTTTGTATAAACTTGTGATGAACTTTGTAACATGTGATCATGTATTCTGAAAGACGTATAAATACTAAAGACGAAGAGGATAGGGGGAAAATCCTTTCTTTTTTCACCTTAGAAATATCTGTTATTTTTTTCCCCTTAGAGTAGAATTCTTCCTTTTTCCCTTAGAGTGATATCCTTTCCCCACTTAGAAATTTTCCCTTTCCCCACTTAGGATCTTTCTGCTTTTCCCCTTAGATAGCTTTCATAGAAAACTTTTTACAAGTTAGTAATAAATGCTATGATAATTTTCTAAGTAGTCCCTTTTTCTTCCTGCAATTTTGGACTAGGTGGCTGAAAGTTAGAGCCCAGTATTTCCTCCTGAGATAAAACAAAGGCCACATTACTTAATCCCCTGCTGCTTAGGCTACAGGTGTCAATCTCCTAAACCAACATCCTTTTACCCTCATAAAGAGCAAGAAAGTTTTTAGGATTTTTTACTAGTTATCATTAGCATTTCAGTACAGTTAGTGAGCTAGAAAGTCCTGAGATCTCAGACTTTAAAGCCATCACCAGAGTCCTACTCTGTGCACTCCACCACTAACCTATCCAGGCCAGGAGGCTCTCAGCAATTATGAAAGTGAATGTTAGGTAATTCTGTAATAAGTATTGTGTTTGAAATGCTTTAATTATATAAAGCAAAATGGGTATGAATTAAAAAGGGTTACATGAAAATGTTCAAAGACCAACTTGGCTATACTAATAAATTGAGATATTGTAAAGAAAATCTGGGAAGACAAATCAGGAAATTGCTTTTACAAAACTTCCTAAAATCCTAGAGAACTAAGAAAATGGTGACAACAGGTAAAGTG
>JADRCH010000099.1:3742216-3868357 GCA_019843965.1 Rhynchomys soricoides | reverse complement strand
GGGAGCCTAAGGTTAAACAACCATATGCAAATATAAATAGGTAGAAAAGGAAAGTAAACTTTGGGAGAATTGGAATGTTATCATTGACTATTTCTACTTGGCATAGGGTAGATTTTGAATTATATTAAGAGAAATGAGACTCTGTATAGACAAAATGATTACCTTGAGTTAAAGTAATGACAATGTTTTATTGTTGTGGTGGTGGTTGTGGTGATGGTGATGGTGCTGGTGCTCGTGGTGGTGACTCTTTGAGTTTTAAACAACATGCTTGGATCACATTTATTTGTTCCTCCCAAGTCATTCTAGATTTACCTGCCATTCTACTACACTGCTAAGTTTTTGGTTTTGTTTCCCAAAGCTTTTCAAGGTCAATTCATATTTTCCATTTATTTTCGGAAATGAGGGCTTTTATTGAAGTTTGATTAATTTACCAAGGTCTACAGTTGCAGAAAAGTCTGTCTCTTTCTCAGGGACTAACAATAGCTAACAGGTCCACAGCCTAGCACGGAATTCTGTGTCTAATTTATGTTGCCACAGTAGGACTTTGTCTGATTTGGCACTGCATTAATTTTGTGCATGCTATCGCAAACACTGTGAGTACATACATTCATCTGTCTTGCTGTATCCACAGGGCTTATTTCCTGATAGTAAGACACAACCTCAGGTTCTTACACCATTTCTGCCTCTTCTTCCACAATGTTCCCAAACCATGGAAGAATGGCGTGTCTTCAATTTAGCGATGATCATTATGTAGTCTTTCAGTTCCTAAACTTTATTTAGTTGTGAGTCTCTGGGTCAGTAACTATCTACTATGAACAGAAGCTTCTTAAATTAAGGAGTAGAAAAACACATATCTATGGATTTAATAATAAGTCACTAGGAGTTTTTTAATACTATGTATATTTATCAGCATATTAATAATAAACACGCTTCTATGGCCTATGACCTCTTTAACCATGGCCTCTTAGCCCAATATTGGAAACAGGTATTTGTGCATCTTTTTCTGGTGAAGCTTAAATTTGATCAGAATATGGTTGGGTACTCCCATGATGTTTTCTTCACTATTACAACAATTGGTTTATCTTGACAGACCTGATTCTAGCTCACAAAATTTGAAGCTGTGTATGTCTGAGGTACGTCTGGGGATCATCTTTTCCTCTCTAGTAGCATCCATAGAATGGACTTTAGCACTTAGAAATCTAAACAGACGGGATTAATCTTCCAGATCAGTATGATCTTAACCTCCTCATGTTTTGTGAATTAAATACATAGTGTTTTCACCTACAAAGTCTTTAACATCATGTTGTGTAGGATAAATAAGAATAGAGAAAATATCCTGTAGTATTTGAGTCTATGTAACCTTAGTGGCCAATAATCATAAGAGCAGACTGTATGTGAAAAATTATTCTTAGTTTAGTTTTAATTCCATTGTTCCACTATTGGGACCACACATTTCATATTAGAAACCTCCTTTTACCTCTAGTTGCAGTTTTGACTTTATTTTTCTTATCTACTTATATTTTTAAATTATATATTTCATATTACCTATATTGATGAAATGATTATAAGGAAACTGAGAATCATAACTTTTTCTTCCTTCCTTCCTTCCTTCCTTCCTTCCTTCCTTCCTTCCTTTCTTAAAGGAGGACATGATTGTGAGAATTATTTTAGAGAATCAAGCTCAAGGCTGTCAAAGTTCTTGTCATGGTTTCTAAGATATTTCTATGCAGCAATTGTGGTATAATAGGTTTAGAATGTTAGAAGAGAATAACCAGTTCAGTTACAAGTTCAGACAGGGAAGTGCTCTGAAGAAATACATGTATAGTACAAGTCTCATAGAATAAATACAAAGTCTAGCTTTCAAGAACTGAACTCCCAGCTTAGTTTCTACTGATATCCCAACTTTGAGTGTCTCCCTGATTTTAAGATCACTTAGCTTTAAAAGAATATTAAAATAAATAGTAATGGATAGTTTATGTTGATTAAAGTGATACATAGTATCATAAGTTATAATAAATTAATCATGATTATTCTTTTAAAATGCATAGTTAAAGTATTTAAATTTTGCCATTTTCAATGAAAACAGATAATTATTCTCAAGTATATCTTATATAAAACACCAGAACATGGCAAGTTACAGAGATAAGGCTGGAAGTGTTAATACACTAAATATTTAGCATAAATCTAATAAAATGTTAAAAATATGAAATTAAAGTATATTAACATATTAATATTTGTTAATATATAATATATTAATAACATAATATAGTAATATATAATTCTATATACATATATACTATTTCTTCTTTGAATATACATATATGTGTGTAGAGATATATAATTTCATTTGATTACTAACAAGACAGCAGAGAAGGTAGAATGCTTTACACAAACTGGATTAGTAATGTCTAAACCAATGAAGGACTATATTTTTTCATAGCCTTAAAATTTTCCAAAATTTTCTTTTAAAAATGGGTAAAAGCATTAATGACATAAAAACCATTGTTCTATAAATTAAATGTTTAATGCTTTTAAATGTAACTAATCTAGGATGCTACATACACATAAAAAAGAAAGAAAGAAAGAAAGAAAGAAAGAAAGAAAGAAAGGGCTGCTTTTCTTGTGTTTCATGCTTACATATTCTTTATATACCTGTCAAATGTGTTCCTTACAGTAGTGTCCTTCTGCAGCTCCAAATGATGTCCTGGGTAGAGGTAATGTCTGCAGATGCTCTAATTGTCAGAGCTACTTTCAAAAGGTGCTTTCAGGGTGTCATTCATAGGCATTAACTTGTGCTGTGATATTTTCTGCATGTTGACCTTATAACTTGCTTGATTTTCACATGGTTTTGGTTTGTTTTCAGAACTTGTTGTTTGGGAATACCTTTGTCTCATGTCATTTCGCATCATATAGCCTTGCAATGTGCATGCTTTATTCTTTTTATGGACCCATAGTGTTTTCTGTTTTACTCTGTAAATTTGTATAATCATTTCTTTAAAAGAAAATCAATCTTTCTCAGTTGCAAATAGTCAAGCTCAGGACATGCATTTTATATAGGAATTATACCATAGCAAATAAAACTAAAATCTATAAGATTTTTAATCTGTAATTCGAAATTTTATAAGTTTATATTTTAAATCATTGCTTACAATTGATTGATGATAAAACAAAGTGCTGTTCATATTTTTAATGTATTAAACTAAAAATATTCTTAAATTTTAATGTTTAATGAATTTACCATTGGGCTTTAGTTTTGTGAAACACGTTTTTGGTTTGATATATAAACACACTATTGTTCAGAGATTTTGCTACAGTTATCATTTTAAAACTGACTCTATTTTAGATTTGAATGAAAATTTAAAATACTAATTAGGAGTGTGTTCTTTTGTGATTGGGTTACCGCACTCAAGATGATATTTTCTAGTTCCATTCATTTGCCTAAGAATTTCATGAAATCATGTTTTCAATAGCTGAGTAGAACCTCATTGCATCAAATGTACCACACTGTCTATATCCATTCCTTTCTTGAAGGACAACTGGGTTCTTTCTAGCTTCTGGCTTCTGGCTATTAAACAAATAATGCTGATAGGAACATAGTGGAGCATGTGTCCTTGTTATATGTTGGAAAATCTTTTGGGTATATGCCCTGGAGTAGTATACCTTGGTCCTCAGGTAATATTATGCTCAGTTTTCCAAGGAACTGCCAGATTGATTTCCAGAGTTGTTGTACCAGCTTGCAATCCCAGCAACAATGAAGGACTGTTTCTTTTTCTCCACATCCTTGCCAGCATCTGCTGTCACCTGAGGTTTTGATCTTAGCCATTCTGACTGGTATGAGGTGGAATCTCAGGGTTGTTTTGATTTACATTTCCCTGATAACTAAGGATGTTGAGTATTTTTTTAGGTGCTTCTCAGCCATTCAAGATTCCTTGGTTGAAAATTCTGTGTTTCATAGAATGAATTGGGTAGTGTTCCTTCTGTTTCTATTTTGTGGAATAGTTTGAAGAGTATTGATAATAGGTCTTCTTTGATTGTGATAGAATTATCCACTAAACCCATTTGGTCCTGGGCTTTTTTTGGTTGGGAGAATATTAATGACTGCTTTTGTTGCTTTAGGGTTTATGGGACTGTTTAGAAGGTTTATCTGATCCTGTTTTAAATTTGGCACCAGGTATCTGTCTAGAAAATTGTTCATTTCATCCAGATGTTCCAATTTTGTTGAGTATAAACTGTTCTAGTAGTATCTGATGATTTTTTTGAATTTCCATGGCTTCCGTTTTTATGTCTACCTTTTCATTTCCGATTTTATTAATTTGGATACTGTCTCTGTGCCCTCTGGTTACTCTGGCTAAGGGTTTATCTATTTTGTTATTTTCTCAAAGAACCAGCTCCTGGTTTTATGAAGCCACAATTAAACTTATACATAAACCACACAAACACCAGGCAAAGAAAACTTCAGACCAATTTTCCTTATGAACATTGAAGACAAAAAACTCAATAAAATTATTTCCAAACAAATCCAAGAACACATTAAAATCGTCATTCACCATGATCAAGTTGGCTTCATCCCTGGGATGCAGGGATGGATCAATATATGGAAATCCATTAACATAATCTACTACATAAACAAACACAAAGAAAAAAAACACATGATCATTTTATTAGATGCTGAGAAAGCATTAGACAAAATTTGACATCACTTCATGATTAAAGTCTTGGAAAGATCAGGAATTCAAGGCCCATACCTAGACATAGGAAAAGCAATATGCAGCAAACCAGTAGC
Source organism: Rhynchomys soricoides (assembly GCA_019843965.1). NCBI lineage: Eukaryota > Metazoa > Chordata > Mammalia > Rodentia > Muridae > Rhynchomys > Rhynchomys soricoides. Next base: position 3,863,574 of record JADRCH010000099.1, on the reverse strand, counting down.
CAACAACAAACTAAATGAAGAGAAACTTGAAGCAATTCTACTAAAATCAGGAACTAGACAAGGCTGCCCACTCTTCCTTATATATTCAATGTAGTACTTGAAGTTCGAGCAAGAGCAGTTAGACCAGAAAAGGAGGTCAAAGGGATACAAATTGGAAATGAAGAAGTCAAAATACCACTATTTGCAGATGATATAATCGTATACTTAAGTGACTCCAAAAATTTCACCAGAGAACTCCTAAAGCTGATAAACAACTTCAACAAACTTTCTAGATATAAAATTGACACAACAAATTAGTAGCCTTCCTCTACTCAAAGGATAAGCAGGCTGAAAAAGAAATGAAGGAAATGACACCCTTCATATTAGTCACAAATAATATTATATACCTCGGTGTGACTTTAACCAAGCAAATGAAAGATCTATATGACACGAACTTCAATTCACTGAAGAAAAATCAAAGATGATCTTAGAAGATGGAAAGATGCTCATGGATTGGCAAGATTAATATAGTAAAAATAGAAAGAAATTGCTTTCTTTCTGAAAGCAATCTACAAATTCAATGCAACCTCCTTCAAATTCTAAATCAGTTCTTCATAGGGTTAGAAAGAGGAATTTGCAAATTCATTTGTAATAACAAAAACCCAGAATAGTGAAAATTATTATCAACAACAAGAGAAGTTCTGGGGGAATCACACCATCCATGACATCAAGCTGTATTACAGAGTAATAGTAATGAAAACTGTATGCTATTGGTACAGTGACAAGCAGAAAGATCAATGGAGTAGAATTGATGACCCACAAAAGAACTCACACTCTTACGGTCACTTGATATTTGACAAAGGAGCTAAAACTATCCAGCAGAAAAACAACAGCATTTTCAACAAATGGTGCCACTCCAACAGTAGGTCAGCATGTACAAACATGCAAATCGATGCATTCTTATCTCCTTGAACAAAGCTCAAGTCCAAGTGGATCTAGGTCTTCCACTTAAACCAGATACACTGAATCTAATAGAAGAGAAAGTAGGGACAAGTCTTGAACACATGGGCACAGGGGAAAAGTTCCTGAATGTAACACCACTGGCTTATGCTCTAAGATCAAGTACTGACAAATGGAACTTCATAAAATTGCAAAGCTTCTGTAAGGCAAAGGACACTGTCAATAGGACATAAAAGGCAACCAACGGATTGCAAAAAGATCTTTACCAATCCTTCATCTTACAAAGGGCTAATATCCAATATATACAAAGAACTCAAGAAATTAGACTTCAGAGAATCAAATAACCCTATTAAAAATGGGTTACAGAGCTAAAAAAAAAAAAAAAAAATTTCAGCTGAGGATACATGCTCCAGTATGTTCATAGCAGCCTTATTTATAATAGATAGAGTAGGAAAGAACTCAGATGTTTATCTACAGAGGAATGGATACAGAAAATGTGGTTCAGTTACACAATGGAGTACTATTCAGATATTTAAAATGATGAATTCACTAAATTCTTAGCCAAACAGATGGAACTAGAAAATATCATCCTGAGTAAGGTAACCCAATCACAAAAGAACACACATGGTATGCACTCACTGATAAGTGGATATTAGCCCAAAATCTCTGATTACCAAAGATACAATTCAAAGACAACATGAAGCTCAAGAAGAAGGAATACCAAAGTGTGGGTGTGTCGGTCCTTCTTAGAAAAAGGAAGAAAATACTCACGGGAGGAAATATGGAGACAAAATGTAGAGCAGACTGAGGGAAAAGCCATCCAGAGTCTGTCCCACCTGAGGATTCGTCCCACATACTGTCAACAAACCCTGACACTATTGTGGATGCCAAGAAATTCTTGCTGAAAGAAGCCTGATATAGTTGTCTCCTGAGAGGATCTGCCAGAGCCTGACAAATACAGAGGCAGATACTCACAACCAACTATTGGACTGAACAAGGTGTCCCCAATAGAGGAGTTAGAGAAAGGACTGAAGGAGCTCAATGGGTTTGCAACTCCATAAGAAGAACAACAACAAACAAACAGACCCCTCAGTTCTACCAGGGACTAAGCCACCAAACAAGGAGTACTCATGGCTCCACCTGCATACATAGCAGAGGATGGCTTTGTTAGGCATCAAAGGGAGGAGAGGTCTTTTGTCCTATGAAGGTTTTATAGATGTCCCAGGGTAGGGGAAATGAGGGTGGGTAGGTATGAATGGGTGGGTGGGTGGGTGAACACCCTCATAGAAGTAGAACAGGGAGGATGGGATAGGGGGTTCGGGGGGGGGTGTGGAACCAGGAAGGGGATAACATTTGAAATGTAAATAAAGAAAATATCCAATAACAAAAAAAAAGGAAAAATCTAAAAGAAAAATTTTTGTTTAGCTCTGTACCCTATTTTTTAAATTTGGATTTTTTGGAATCTAACTTCTTGAGTTCTTTGTATATTTTGGATATTAGCCGTCTATCGGATGTAGGGCTGGTGAAGATCTTTTCCCAATCTGTTGGTTGCTGTTTTGTTCTGATGATAGTGTCCTTTGCCTTACAGAAGCTTTGCAAGTTTATTAGTTCCCATTTGTGGAGGAAGGTGTGGAGGAACTGGGAAGCCCTCCCTACATGCCCCTTGTCCTGTCCCCTGAACCTGGAACAGAAGGGCAACCCCAGCCTGAGGACTTTAAGGGGAACAAAATACTCACAGGAGCAAATATGAAGAAAAAGTGTAGAGCAGACATTGCTCCACCTGGGGATCCATCCCATATACCCTCACCAAATCCAGACACTATGTGGATGACATGAAGTGCCTGATGACAGGAGCCTGATATAGCAGGCTTTTCCAGAGCCTGACAAATACAGAGGTGGATAATTGCAGACAACCACTGGACTAAGCACAGGATCCCCAACGGAGGAATTAGAGAAAGGACTGAAAGGGCTGAAGGGGTTTCCAATCCCATTGGAAGAACAGTATCAACTAACCAGATCCCCCAGAGCTTCCAAGGGCTAAACCACCAACCAAAGATTACACATGGAGGGACCCTTGGCTTTTGCTGCACATATAGCAGAGGATGGCCATGTCAAGTATCAGTGGGAGGAGAGGCCCTTTGTCCTGTGAAGGCTCAATAGATGCCCCAGTGTGAGGAATGCCAGAGCAGTGAGATGGGAGTGGGTTGGTGGGTGGGGCAACACCCTCATCGAAGCAGGGGGAAGGAGGGTGGTATAGGGTGTTTCCGCCCAGGGCGGGGGGGGGGCAGGAAAAGGGATAACATTTGAAATGTAAATAAAGAAAATATCCAATAAAAAAGACAAAGAAAAAATTTTAAAATGCTAATTTTGTTTTCATAATCAAGTCACAGAAAAAAAAATACACTTTGTAGGCAAAAAGAATATGCTAGTTTTCTGATCACACAAATCATGAAGCATCTAGTGAACATTCTATATTTCTTAGTTTTATTGTTCTTGATGTTATATTTTGTAATTGTCTATTTCCACTATGCTTATATATCTCCCTGCGATTATTTTAGCTTTCTGCATCACAATACCTATTCATGCCAAAAGTAACATGCACCATCCTCTAAGATACCAGAGTAGTGGTCTAGAAAAACAGTTCATGACTTAAAAGTACTGACTGTTCTACCTGAAATTCCCATGCATGATTCCCAGCTCCCACATGAAGACACAACCTTCTGTAAATCTAATTATATTGGACCCAACTCACTCTCATGAACCCTCAGACTCCAGAAACATATGTGGTAAAAAAAAAAAAAAAATTATAAACAGCCAAATCACCAGAACACAATAAAATAATTTTAAAAATTAAAAATTGAAATACCAGAAATGCAAGATGCATATTTAACTAGATTCTGAGCATTACTACAAACAGAGGTACTCAGCAATGTATGATTATAGTTTTAGTTTCCAAGATGATTAGTGTTGTCATGTTAACCAATAAAATACAAGAACATTGCAGAAAGTTTCTTCAAAAGAAGTAAGTTGTAGTATTACCTATACTGTAGTGACTTGAATGAGAGTGGCTACCATTTGCTCCCGTGTTTGAAAAATTGGGCTCCAATTGGTAAATATGCTTGGAAAATATTAGGATGTGTGGTAATGTTGGAGGAGGTAACTCACTGGGGCTGGGATTTCAGGTTTCAAAAGACTTGTACCATTTCTAAATATAGAAATAAAATCCACTCAGACTGTATAATGTCCTTCTGTATATTGGTTAATTGATGTTCTCTTCCTTGGGGAAATTCATGTTCTCTTTCCTTGGGGAAAGACTATGTCTTCTGCTTCCTGCATTCCTTAGTTAGCTATAGTTTTTGGTGTATAGTCAAGGCCTCATCAGTTTGCCCCTGTGTATGTCAATTGTTGCTGTACTTACTCAGTTCATTTCCATGCAGTCATGTTAGTGAGACTGTATGGATGTAGCTATTGATATCTCTAGAAGATTAATATAATGACAATTAACAGGAAAAGAGGTGATGGGTTTGAAATGGAGAAAGGTTAAGGTAACTGGAGGTGAAGAAAAGTAAGGTGAGACGTGATATAATTATATTATGGTTTTTTAAATAAGATAACATAAAAATGACCTGTGTCATTTCAGGTGTTGCTCTCTGCCTCCTACTTATGCATCATGACATGAGCTCTATGTTACTGAGCCAGTACCTGACCTTCTTGGCTGTTGTCATGCTTCCAACCATGATGGTTTCAGACTTTAAACTTCTGAAACCAAGTTCCCTTCATCATGATGCCTTATTAGAGCAAACAAAAAGAACCTAAGTCCTATAGATTCTACCTGTTTCCTTGTCTGCCTGCCATTATATGAATAAAAGAAATAGATTTATCACCATTTCTTCATAGATTCAATAAATTGAGTCATATTTTAAAAGGAATAGCCTAAGATCTTATCTGGTCTAATATATATTTGTGGTCTTACCTTTGTTTATTTAGAAAATATGAATATCAGTATGAATGGATTAGTAAATATTGTAGAACATATTCAGAGTTCAATGCTCTTTTCTAGATTTGGAAGTTTCAGGGAGTGACATTAGATATATTTAAGGAAACTTTTCCTTAGACATTATCAAAAGAATACTATGTACTTTCAAGCAGAGTATCCAGACAAAACTATAAAATATGCAATTAAATTTGAATGTATGATAAAATTTGGAAATACATTAAGTTTGTTGCATGAAATGTTTGTTTTAAATATCATCAGACACTCTGATTTTTATTCTAACATGTAAAACTCATAGATGCTCTAAAATGCATGTTTACTACCAAAAGTATAAGCAAGGAGAGACTTTCTTGCTCTTAACCCAGGCAAGAATTTAGGTTATGCAAAATATAATCTGCAATAGTGGATAGTTAGGCATACACAGTGAGATATCAGGAAACCTAGTAAAATATATTTTATGGACTACAAATATGCAGTTCTTGTGAACATAGATGTAAAAAGTCAAGAAATATTACAAAAGTTAAACCAAAGTTATTTAAAAGAATACTCATCATAACAAATGAAACTTTTTATGTATAAAAGACTAATTCATATTTGGAATCAGTTCACAGGACTATTCTGTTCAAATTAAAAAAAAAAGTTACAAATGGTACATGGCTTCCTCCAGTGAGGCAGAAAATTCTGTTTTACCCAAGCAACCCAGTAACATATTCTATTTTAATTTGAAATAAGAAACAAAAGTAAATCAAATCTGTACCCAGCAACATTTGTAACTTTGAAACTGGAAATTAGTCCATAGGTCAAGACAAAACAGGGATGACCTCCTCATCAATTCTTAATTAGCAGTGCAATAAAAGTCCTAGGATATATGATAAAGGATAGAAATGCTAATTCAGAGATTACCTCTGCTCACTCTAAATATAAGTAAATAACAGAGCACAGTAAGAATAAAACAAGTGAATAACTTCTGAAGTCAACAACCAAGTACAGCAAGAATTTAGACATGAGCTTAATATACAAAATTAGTTAATTAAAAATTAAATTGATTAATTAAATTATTTAAAGTTATTTTTAAAAGAGGTCATGAATTTGCAGATGAGTGAGGAGGGAATTATGGAAAGGTTCAGAAGGAGTAAAGAGAAGGGAAAGATGTAATTAAATTACAATCTGAAACGTAAGCAAACAAAAAAACACTTTTAAAATAGCGAAAACAGCAGGAGCAATCTTCCTTACAAAGATATGTTTACCTTTAGTCTTTTATATAGAAGATAGGACATGGTAATAATAACTAGGAAAAGCCGGGCAGTGGTGGCTCACTGCTTTAATCCCAGCACCTGGGAAGCAGAGGCAGGCAGATTTCTGAGTTCGATCGGCCAGCCTGGTCTACAGAGTGAGTATCAGGACAGCCAGGGCTACACAGAGAAACCCTGTCTTGAAAAAGCAGAAAAATAAATAAATAAAATAACTAGGAAAAAAGCTTTTAATAACAATAATAAGGAGGAGGAGAAGGAGGAGGAGGAGGAAGAAGAAAGAGAAGAAGGAGAAGAAAGCATTTAGAAATTATGCTGGTCTACTAAAGTGGTAGTAGTAGCGTCTTAAGACGCAGGATCTGACTAGCCTCAGGCAGTTAACCAGGTTTTCATGTAGGCTTAATTGTCTTCTGGTGAACTAACCTTGTTCTGAGTTAGAGAGCTGTTGGCTACTGCTTTAGCCACGCTTGCATATTTAGGATTATTTTACCATTTTAGTCATTGTTGTAGCTCCTGATGTCTGAGCTGAGTAGATTAATTGATTACTTCTTTCATTTAACGGCTGGTATAGCATCTTTTGGTAATATGAAAAGGCTCCGAAAGAGATTTTCTCATCTTGTTCACCACAATATTGAATATTTTGTGTGCAATGGACATGTTGTCTTCAAAAATAGTTATTTACCTTCAACTTCTAGAAGTAACTAAGGAAATAGAAGTGCTACAGGCTATTTGAGGAGTATCTTAAGACTATTCTGATAATTCCAAAACTTGTATCTCACTGCTGAATTGAAGCTTTTGTTAAGTAGTTTATAGATATTGGTAGAACCAGTGACAAATGGCAATTCTCAAGAGCTCATTCTCTAAACAAATAGCTACAGACAAATAAAAACTAACAGAGAGAAAAATAGCCTTTCCTCTAAGATACCTATCCCTACCTCACTGTCAAATTTATTGCCTCTTTTTTTTCTTTGACTGCTATTTTTTAATGGTATAAACCTCTAGATATATAAATCCAAACTGATGAATCCATTTTGTGGTGCTTGTATTCACCTGGTTTTAGTTCTCACTATTTGGTATTGTATAAACAGTTATCACAAATTAAAATTAAAAATTTACTAGGAAATAATTGTTATCTTTTTATATTTATTTTTTTAAAAAGTAAAAGACTAGAATAGCCAACATCCAAATAGAAAAAAGCCAAATACTACCAAAGTATAATAATGATGGTCTTCAAATTAAATTTTTCTATAGATCTATCTGCATTCAAGATGAATTGATAGAATAAGATACATAATAAATTACTTCATAGATAATCTAGATGTATATGTGCTAAAATACTCAAAAGAATAATCAATTGCTTTGCAACAAAAGCAGAAGGATGTTTCAATAGTAGAAAGATAATGTTTCTAATATTGTGCAAATTTAATGACCACTTACAAGAAATAAAATCTAAATTTGTATCTCAAAGATTTTATAATATTATATTCAAAATGTGTCATAAGCTCAAAAGAAATTTAATCTATGAATGTCGGAAAAAAATACAGGTGGAGAACTTGACCTTTACTTGTTGATGAGTTTTTGATAATACACAAAACCTTCAGTGAGAGAAAAATCGGGGAAAATCAAGATACGTTAAGCATTTTAAATTACTGAAACATCCATTTATTTGATAAAATAATTGTTTAAAATTTAAATACAGTTACAAATGAAATGAAGGTGAAATAATATCAGAAGGTACAGTTGATAATAATATGTTTATTTTACATATACCAACACTTCAAACATAATATCAATAAATAAAATATCCAGATAAAACAACCTGAATAGTCATCTCACTGAAGAAAACACTCAGATCTCAGTTGAAGGATATACTATAGTTCCCAAAACTACAAAGGTTAAGGAAAACTAAATTGTCATTTGACTGAGAAAATTTATAGTCAATGAAAATAGATTGATATTCTTGTATTAGCTATAAGGATTTAGCTGAACTATATCTGTATTACTGTCTCAGAGAGGCTCAAAGATTTTTATACCACAGCAATATTTATGTGTTTTCATCTCCTAGACAATGCCATTAAAGCAATATGGGATATTAAGTTTTTTGAAGATATCTCACAGAGGAATAAAAGAAAAACTTCTCAAAAATGCTGCATTAGTAACATTAGTATTTCACATTTGAGACTTAGATTGTATTTTTTAACTGCTCATTTCATATCTTACTATTTAGAAAACAATTATTGATTAAACTTAATTTCTGAGTCTCAGGTTTTTCATTGAAAAGAGTATAAAGTCACAAAATTTCATTTCCAAGTTGGTTCAGTTATATATATATATAGTAAATTACTATATAGTAAAGTTTATATATATATAAATTTGGTTAACCGTATTCATTGATGCTCTGTTCATAATAGCCAAAAAATTGGAAATAATGTAGATATCCCTCAACGGAAGAAAGAAAATATGGTATATATTATATATTATATATATATATGTATATAATATATAATATATAATTACCTCTGAAACACAGTTTTGCAAAAAGTTAAGTTGTTAGGGCTGAAAGCAAAGATCTTTCCTCAGGTGCCCATGTTGGTGCCTGGAAATGTTTAGTTTATGGCAGGTGTTTTCTCAAATTGCATAAGAAAACAATTGTCTTAACATATTAAATGATGAATAAATGCAGGCTACTATAACACTAAGAAGTAGAATAAGTAAAGCTCAACTCTTAACAAGAATGTAATTTGTAAATTTTTTTTGGATGAGGATAAAAATATATGTCATCAATTAATGATTCTTGAATTTACACATCTTCAAAAATGGCTCAAAGGAAAAGCCAAAATCACCATCTCTGGAAATTTTTTGACTGTTGACATTTATATAATTTAATGAGAATGGGAAAATAGAATATGAACTTTGTATCTGTGTAGTTTTTTTTCTTTTATTTTGAAAGTAATTTATTCAGTAAATATGCTGTCTGTTTCTGAAGACTGACATTGTGTTATTGTTTTATATAACATGTTTTAACAAGTAATTTTATCTGTTATGTAAATAAATTCACTCACCTTAAAATTATAAGAAAGAATAACCACTTGAATAAATTGGTTAAAAATTAATCTATGATAGAATGAGTATACATTTTTTGTTGAAAATATGTTAATTTATCTGGGGTGCAATCTCAACACACTTTCATATAAATCTTTGAGATTTAGTCTTATTTCAGTAAGCATAGCTAACATCAATAAAACAAATGATAGCTCATTCTGTGGAGGATGTGGATGAAAAAGAACATGCATTTATTGCAGGGGAGAGGTTACAATTGAACAGCCCCTGTGGAAAGCAGTGCTGGAGTTCTGCAGGCAGATGAGAATTGATTTACCTCAAGATCTAGTTATAGCACTCTTGATCATATGCACAAAGAATTCTTTATGTTAACACAAAGACTTGGTTAACTATGTTCATTGATGCTCTATTCATAATAGCCAAAAATTGGAAATAATATAGATATCCCTCAACAGAATGAAGAAAGAAAATATTGTATATTTCTATAATAGAATACCACTCGACACTAAAAAATGAAATTATGAAGTTCATAGGCAAATGATGGAGGTAGAAAAAAAACCATTCTGAGTGAGGTAACACAGACCAGAAGGACAAATATAGCATGTATTCACTCATATGTGGACATTAACTTTTCCATGTTTAATAAGCAAGCTCCAAACCATATAACGATAGGGGTTGGGTATAAAGTAAAGGAAAGAGGGAATTCTCCCTACTAAGTATAATAGATAGTTATGGATGGATAGAGGAGGAGGAATAGGAGGATCTAACAGAATAGTAAAAAGAAGATTGGACAATAAAGGAGTCAAAGGGCACAGAAGAAACTAAATGCTATATGAGGAGTCACATGATAACCTTATGTAGTAGAAGCTTCCTAAAATTTATAAGTTTATGAAGGCTATCTGAATGAAATAACCAAAGAATGGGGAGACAAAACCCCAGTTAGACATCTTTCATCACCAAATGAAGTTTCCAAGGCAGGAATGGGTTACATCTATTTGAGTTGTTCACCAAAGGGAATCCAAGGGAACTTGCAAGCAACCCAGGCTACAACCAAAGCTATTGGTTGCTCTTCAAAAAGTGATGGTAAGTCCCTATTGCAAAAGAAAACACCTATACAACTCACTGAACACAGAGAAGTGGTTTAGTGAGAACCAAGAACCTTCAACCTGACTAGTGTTCCTGGTACTAGAAGTTTCTGTGCATGTTACCAAAGGAGCAAGGTAATCACAAAACCACAGACTCTCTTGGTATAAACTGATGAACTCTCTGATAATTTAAGAGCTAGAGGGAATGGAGGATATTGTGATGTATAATATTACTGAAAGGACCAGCTTAATATTACAAACTCCATTTTGCTTCCAGGCTCCATTTTATATAATTCACTTGCCCTCTGAATGAACTCAGTTACTGGAAAAACTCCATCTTGTTCCAGGAGCCATGCTACCCTGGTAACAATCACAATGACTGTGAGCAAATAGACAATAGTAACATCCAATCCGTTCTTAAGCAGAAAGTATCTACTGTATTAAAGTAGTTCGATTACGCTAACAACCATTATTTATATCAAGCTGAAATCATTACTAGCCAATACAAGTGTGCATAGCAAATGTCAACCAATCAAGTAACTGACAAATGGAAAGTCTCTCACCCTGCTACAACAATCATGATAAACAGGCAAGGCTTCTACCAGCTCAGCACCTTCCACACCTTCCACTGTGCTGGAGAGGTTGCAGGTCCAAGTTGGAGCTGGAATAAAAGCTCTTTGCTTTTGCATATGAGTTGGACTCCTGGTTGTCTCTTGTGATCTTGGAGGACCTGGTGATCTGGGCATAACAATTACATTTAGAATTTACATGTAACATGCTTGAGAAATCCCAAAAGAAAATCTGTCTCTAACATGGAGGGCCTTAGCATGTGCAGGCTGTAATGTAACAACCCATTTGTCTCATTCCCCAGAGGTTGAATACTAATGTTCAACTGACTGATCTTGTAAATTCTGATGATCGTGCAAGGTAATAGGCCATAGAACTAAATGCTATTTCTGATTTTGTAATCAAATTGCTTATTCTGATTAAAAAGATGACTGCAAGAAATATACAGTAAAATAAGCCTCAGTCAACACATGGGCAAACATTACATATACAAGTAACTTTATGGCTTTTGCTTTTATCAGCCTTGGGCTGATGTGGCCAGGTGCTACATCTCAAGAGATCTCTAAGGTACAGTCTTGATGCCAGGTGCAAATCGTTCATGGTGTCAGTATTTAAATAAAAATCTTCTCATTGAAATTTATTAATGGTCATGGTGAATCACTGAGTGATCGCAGACTCATTACAGACACCAAGAAAATAAGGCCTTCTAAACACAGTAGAAATGGTACACGTATGAATTTACAAGTGTGTGGTAGCAATGCACAGGGCATGAATACATATGAAACAGATGTGCTCCAAGCACTGAGCGGAGAGATTGGCACAAGCCTTCATCCTAACCAGGAAGCTACCTCCAGTTGATAACACTTGCAAATTAAAACAACTTCTTTCCAGTGTAGTTTCACATGGGCTACAAACAACTCTAAAGGGAAGAGCCCATATCTAGCAATAGATGCCGACACAAAACAAATTCAATGGCATTTTTTAATTTGAGTGTTTGTCTCATAATGTCATGTCTGGGCATTTTTTTTTTTAAAAAAAAAAACTTTACAGGTTCCTTATGTACATACTATGTCTTCTGTTTGAAAGATTTTCTGGGATTTTTATGTGCGAATGTGTGTGTATGTGTGTGTGTGTATGTGTTTCTTGTACTTTTCTATGGCTGTTTGCTTGTTTAGTTTTTTTTTTCTTATTTTGATCCATATATATATATATATATTTTTTTTTTCAAAACAGGGTTTCTCTTTATAGCCCTGGCTATCCTGGAACTCACTCTGTTGACCAGGCTGGCCTCGAACTTAGAAATCCACCTGTCTCTGCCTCCCAAGTGCTGGGATTAAAGGCTTGCGCCACCACTGCCTGGCTATGTTGTTATATTTTATTATTGATCTTTAGATTTATGTTTATTTTTTGATGGATTATGATGGAACTTGAGGTGGGTAGCATCTCCGAGAAATTGGTAGAAGGAAATAATTATCAGAATACAAAGTAGGAATAAAATCTATATTCTTTTTATTCCATTTTGTTGAAAATAGTTTTTCTTGTTTCACGTAATATATCCTGCATATGATTTCCCTTTTTTCTCCTCCCAGTTCCTCTCCACCTTGCCTCCCATCCAATTACTCCCACAGTCTGTCTCTGATTATAAACCAAACAGGCTTCTATGTGATAATAATATATAATAAAATAGAATATGAATATTTTATTTATATATATATAATGGACATTAATACATCAAAGTATGACAAGACAGAGAAGAGTACAAAAGAATCAGAGTCTCATTTCTTTGCTCACTCAAGAATCATATACAAACTCTAGAATGGAAGCCATGTTACATATGCAAAAGTGCTGGTTTATATACATGCAGGTCCTGTGCATGCTTCTATTTTCAGTATAAGAAGAGGAAAACAGATTATTTTCATATGTGTGAAGGCAAAATCTGGTAAATTTGGATTGAGATGCTCTTCAGAGAAGCCTTAATGCTCACTCAAACTAGCATTCATCAGGTGTGCATCCTACACATACAAGAGATTCAGTTCTATTAGGTGTTATTATCTCTAGAAGGATGACAGACAATTTTTCACATCATCTAGTGAAATTCTTTTTCAAGTAATTTCACCATTGTATAAAAATATAGACTAGAATGAAAATAAGAATCTTGTGCTATAGAGATTGGCCACTCATTACTATACTCACCTCAAAAGCTAGAGCACTAGTTTGATTTTCAGAACTCCTATAAAGAATTGATTTTGTGGTGGTACGTATAATCCTAGTGCTAGCAAGTAGGCAAGGTAAATCCCTGGGGGTCATTGGCCAGACACTGTATCCCTAGTTGGTGAGCTCTACAGCAATGAGAGTGAATTGTTCTTGAGAAGTTTTGCCCAAGTTATCCTCTCTGTTCCCAATGCACACAAATACACATTCCTGAACATGTACACACATACAGGCACCTATGCACACCCTTTGGCTACTTAAAATGTTTGACACAAAAAAAAATTTATAACTTGTAATCTATTTCAGCTTTGCATTTTATGAGGTTCTTACCAGATTATTAACCCTTGGAATTAATAAAAACAGGTCAAACCTTGGAAAATTGTGTGAGTATGGTTAGAAAAGTTGCAGTGAATAGTTTGTTAATGAGATCCAAGAGATTGAGTGAGGTGTCTGGAGAACCAGCTCAGAGGTTAAGAACACTGGCTGCTCTTCTAGAGGTCCCGAGATCAAGTCTCAGTAGGCATATGGTTGCTCATCTCATTTATAATAAGATCTGGTGCCCTCTCCTTGGTGTATAAGCATACATGTAGACAGAACACTATACGTACACAGTAAATAAATAAATCTTAAAACAAAAAGTGGTTGGGCGAACTATGGCAGAGTATTATAGTATCTTTCAGCCTTGTGCTCACAATTAATTTATGAGAAAAGAATACATTAGAACTTCATATGTTCAACTTATGCAAAGATAGACTTATTCCTAAATATAAATTTTTAGCTTCACCATTTTCAGAAAACAGTGTAACATCAAAATGAAGGAAAGATTGTATTTTCTGAGGGGCAAGATTTGATATTTTACAGGGACAAGAGACATGACTGAGTGAGATGTCCTTAGCTTAATTCAAAACTAGATTGGGAGGCCATAGAGGAAACAAAGCAGTAGGGATCTTGTAAATTCCTGGTGCCCCACAGATAACATCAAACTAAGCATGGAATGAAATGGTGTTATCTAAACAAGGACTTTAAAAATCTGCAATTTTGTATGAAAATTATTTCTTACAACCTATATTACTAAATCAATAATCATTTTTATTCCAGGAATTTTAACAAATAAGAACATTCACTTCAATAAGGAAATAAGTTCTGAGAGAGATGCCTTAGGGCTGATAGATAGGATGGTGCACTTAGGATGCACTGAGCCCAGATTCCCTCCTGTGTCTTTTATTTGGGGGCAGTTGTCTAGATTTGTTTCTATGTTGCAATATCTAAGTTGCTTCTAAGTTCATTATCTATGCCTTCACTGATCTTTCTATCTTAGTTTTTCCAGTAATGTGATTACAGATGTGTGCACTTTGCCTAGACATTCTTTTTTATTCTTATTCTAAATTAAAGGGAAAAACATGAAGTCCTTTCTGTAAAACTTTTGCTTTTGATTATGAAGGAACACACCGCCCTCATTTTTCATATGGTTCTTTGGCCCAAGTTGGGTAACATGAGTACTGCTAATTACAAGAGCAGACTGGGAATGCAGTTCTTAAGTTCACACCTTCTGGTAGACAGGCCTGCATCAACACTTCAGGCAGCGTAGGCAGAAATGTGGTGAGGAAGCCACTTGTCTGATTGTTTTCTTATATAAGCCTCTGTAGGAGCAGGAGGAGGAGGCTTCTCTTCTCTGTGACTAAGGAACTCTGATAGAAATCTGAGTGTGGCTTCCAATAGCAAAGAGAGACACACCTGAAAGGCCAATAATAAATTGAGTATCTATGTTTTATTACCTGAGGAGCCAAGTTCTGGCTGTAAGCCACAGTATGATGAGAGACAATTCTGAGCCCCAGATGTGAGGGTAACTAGGAAAACTCCTTCCTTTCAGCCTGTCAAGACCCTGTGGTTTGAGTATAGTTTTGCAGTGCCCACATTTGTAAAAATAAAAAACTGAGCAAACACGTGATGTTTTTATGTGTGGTAATAAGATACACAGCAGGAGATGACAAGTCAAGGCTGAATACTTTCACTAGAAGTTATCATAGCTGGAAACATAATTGTTTGCTGAGGAGCCCAGAAGAAATGTACAGAGTGGGAAGTGAGTGAGTGCATCTATCTAGAAAATATTTTTAATTTTTTTCACTATCTTAAATATGTGCTTAAGTACATTACAAGGATTCTTTGAACATTTTTAACCTAATAATTTACTATTGCTATTGACTGTATTAGACTTCTTCTGTAATAACTTTTCCAATGTCTTTTTCTCTTCAAGTTTGGCTGTAGGAAGAATAAGGTGTTTTCTGCCAAGACAGATGACCTGAATTAGATACCTAATTGCCACATGGTAGAAAGAAAGAACTTATTCCTGCAAGTCGCAAGTTGTCCTCTTCTGAAAAATAAAGTATCACTGCACATATGTACACATTCTACAAACACTAAAAACAAGTAATTAATTTATTAATTAACTGATCTAACAGATCATCCCTTTTTTATTTTGTTTCAATTGTTTGTATTCTAATTACCATTTTAAAAGTGTATATGACATTTACAGTTATTATAAAGAATGAAAAGGAAAAGATAATGAATGAAGATATAACTATTCTGTTTATAGGATGTTCACAACAAAACAACTAAAACAGAAAATGCCACCTAGAGACGACTAGGTTTATAGAATAGAGAGAGTGATACAAATGCTTGAGATGCTAACTGAGTTCATTTTATAGTTTTGCCACCATTTAAAAAGCCTTTGGTTTAAGTAGCTTTAAGAAATGGTTGTCTTATAAACAGCATTTTTCTCCTTATGAATTACAGAAGGCATCCTTTTTGGCCCAGACGTCAAGAGGGAATGCTTGACTCTCTAAAGAAAAGGTACAGCTGGAATTCATGTAGGAGCTAATGTAGGGCACTTCCAATTTAATTAGTTTAACCACTTGAGTCCGTCTGAATGAGCTGAGTACATGGGGTTAATCACTTATCAGTAGGAACGTATAAGACTTATGTGCAGGTATGCATGCAGTCAGCAGGTGATAGCCTGACTTATGTGCTCTGCCCTGCCCACTGTGTGGTAGAGCCAGTGAAGCATTCAGCCATTGAATTTCTTGGCTGCTTAAATGTCTCATACAATACTCAGGTCTCATTAGCCTTGAGGATTTATTTTGTTACATTTCCTTAAATGAATGTGTGATATTGTTGTGGGTTTTGCTTGTATTGCTTCTGTTCTTTTACTTTTTGTTGGATTTCTAACTGTACTATTTTTTTTCCATCTTAAATATCTCCACAAGAAATTTATGTAAGACCCCTTTATAGCTATTGTATTGATATTTGTCACCAAGTTCAAATATAGAATAATAAATATTAAATTTTATTTTAAATACTGAAAAACCAATGGACATTCTAAGCTTGTTTTGACATTTTACTTAAGTCAATTTTGTATTACCTGTCAAATTATTTACATTCCCTAGATAATTCCATAACTAGGTTTATGATTATTCAAGTTGAGTCATTGAATAATAACCAAAATCTCATATAAAAATTATCTAGAATAATTTTCAGATATAATAAAAGTGGAACAAAATACTGTGGTTAATAAGATAGGGGTTTATATTTAATTAAAGGAAATCGTTTTTCTAGAAATGTTTTACATATTTTACCTAAATGTACATTATAGTTAAAGTTAATATTTAATGAACATGAAATCTGTATAGAAATATAAATTTGAGAGAAAAAAATTGACTTTTTATAAATGAATTTTCTTCTATAGAATATTTTTCAAAGAAAAAATGTTGAATTTAAAAAAGGTTATAAGTATTAAATTTAAGTAACCTGCCTCTTAGTTCCTTAAAGGGAAAGGCTATTGAACAAAATTACCAGAAAGACTGTACTTCTCGAGTACATTGTAAACTCTATTTCATTTGTAGTTGATAAAGATACAGGTAAGAATCCCATCTCAGTCTAGCTATCTCTTCAGTGTAAACATGAGAGCTAAGCGTAAATATACCCTAATACCTTCCCCTCTATTCATTTTTCTGGCAATTTAAAATTGTGCACAATTATGCACTGGCTATGGACGATGAAGATTGTGTGTCTTCTTAGAGAAAACATTTAATTACCAGTGCTGATTGTCCCTTTGCTTTCTCTGCTGCTTCAATGGGGGAGGTCATGTATTACAGCTTATTTTAGCTTGAGTGTGGTGTACCCTCAATTCTCCCGGATCACTGACTCTCAGTTGCCCTGGATGTGTTCCAAGTGTACAGCAGAATTCCAGTTACTGGAAAATAAACACAATTGTTGTTTGTCTGTATGGCTAAGATTTTGAACTTCTGTATGGGTTACTGGGTTACTGGAGAATACTGAATCCTGTTGTGACTGATAAAAATCCAGCTCCTGTGTATATAAAATTTCTGGATTTTGTTTCAGAAATTGTGTAGCATTTCCTTATAATACCTGTAAATTTTACTCATGAGTATTACCATTCTGATTTTACTTCTACCCATGCTGAGCAAAAAGAACAGAAGGAATTATGGCTATTACTTCTATTATTTGTAAACATAATGCAACTAATATTTATGCATATATAAGATGTTTTCTAAAGGCAATTTGTGAAATACTAACCTCTCGCATTTGTATGAGAAACAGAAATGTTTAAGAAGCCAGGTTTGGCAACATGACTTGTAAGAGCATAATGGCATAAGGTAAATTCTCATGTATTTTGTTACTGAATAACTATAATTCAATTAAACAAATTTTAGTGACAGCTCATTAAGTGACAGGAGTCTGCTTATCCTCTTTTATTCCTCAACCTTCCATGTCTTACTTAAATACAGTTTTCTGTTCACCTACATGTGACTTAAGATGTAGTGAAAATGAGTTACAAATACTCAAATCTCATGTGTTTACAGACCACCTTACCACACCATTTATTGCATGCCATAGCTGTGTTAACACTTGACCACTGACTGCTAATACTTAAATTATTTTGAACTCCACATATTTAGAGAGTATGATATTGTTTATTCAATATCTGTCCTTTAAAGCAATACAATATTGTTTTGTTTGCTTTTTGTTCCCTATCCACTGCTTCTTTGCATATGAAACTGAGGTATATTAGTTTGCTCAGTCATTCATTGTCACTATGGTCTTAGAAGGTGGAGAGGTTGACAGTGATTTGAAAGATACTGACAATATAACTGATTTTGATACAGTGATATTCAAGACCAGCTCTTGATTTAAGGGCTTCTTAGCACATTCTTTTCTTCAATTTCATCTTCCACAGTAGCTGGCTATTGTCCCATCCAACGTTATCACTCCTATTATGCTTAATTGCTTCCCATTCTTAAAATATTTATTTATTTTAATTATTTTTTACTTAATTATACCCTTTCCACAATTATTTCATAACATGTTATGTGTATTGAATATATATACAAATATATAATGTATAGATAGAACACAAGTTGTATATTTGTAAATATAGTACAATACTCATATAATACAACATAGATACTACATAAATACAACATATATAAATACATATATATGTATACATTTCATCTTCATATATATGAAATGTGTATATATTTCATCTTTATTTATGGACCTCTAGAAGTATCCTTTCTTATACCATTGATATATTGATATAATATGCTGGGTAAAATGTTTATGGTTAAATGTCTGATAACCTAAACTCTATCCTCAGAACCATCAATGGAAGGCTAAAACCAATTCCCAGGAATTCACTGCTCAAATTACAGTGCACACCTGTAGTCACACACTTACTCCCCACCCCACATACAATGATAATATAAAATATTTCAAAAGCTTTGTTAACAGATCAGATTAGCCCGAGGGACAAGATCATACATACTTTTGATCACTCAGCACTCAGAAGGCAAAGGCAGACATATCCCTGTGAGTTTAGGGCTAACCTACACTATGTAGTAATTCACAGGACATCCAGGGATACACAGAAATGAAGGAAGAGTGTGAGAAAGGCATATAGACACATACATACATACATACACACACGCACACGCACACACACACTAATAAAAATCCCCAAAGAGAAAAAAGTTATACAAAGAAAATGACCAGCAAGATTAACTTTTAAAAAAAGCAACATGAGACAGGAAAATCTCCAAAAATACCTTAGAGTTTGTGTTTTGTAATCCTCATACTGCTGGGCATGGGATGTGCCTTAAATGTGGTTTGCAAACCCAGTCAGCTCTAATGCCGAGGTTAATTTTTCCTTTGTGAGCTGTTGTTAATTGGAAATTGTTTCTTGATTGGAGGTGGGATCTCATGTCTACTTAACCATCTCAGGCTGTGACCCTATCTGATTTGGACTTATGAAGACTCATGCACACTCTCACAGTCTGTGAAATTTCTTATGTGTTTTGGTCCAGTTGTATGTGGAAAATACTTTTTCGTTGTAATTATTCATCCCCTCTGACACTTACAATCTTTCTGCCTCATGTTACTCATCGTTGCATGAGCCTTTAGCAGAGAGATTTGAAGGACAAAGTGTTCCAAGGACTCTCGCTATTAATTTCTGTCTCCTATAAGAGGAAACTCCTCTATTCATGGCTGAGGGAGACACTGATCTATAGGTATTGCAGAGTGCCATTAGGAGTCATTTTATTGCCACATTCTTTTAGCAGAATAGAATTTTATTTTCTCTTAGGTCCTTGTACTATGTAGTCTTACTTTTTTGCCCATCTGAGCACTGTTATACATGGCTTCCATTTCAAGGAGTCAGACTTAAATTCCAATCACATAGTGATAGGTTTCTCATACATTGTTTGTGCTACAATTTAATAAACTAGAATCCCTTTGATCTACAATGCTGACCATCCTGAATCACTTTAGGTTTTTTATATTTATAAGGATGGATTATGGATTACTAAGAAATAAGGTAGTATAGAAGTCAAAATACTACATTATCTCAGGTTACTACTAGCTGTGGTACACCTATTTAATTTTCTATGGTAATCATTTTAAGAGGAAAGTATGAAAAAATTAATGAAACAAAATAAGACACTCAAAGAAGCTAAGGTTAGAAACATAGCTAAGTATTAGAAGAAAGAAAATTTAAGACACATATTAATATGTGACAAATATGACAAATATTTAAATACCTCCTAGCATGTTTTCACAGTAGGTTTTAAATAGCCATTGGCAATATCATCCTTTTGACACCAAATAAAGTTTCTTCATAAAAATTAAAAATATTATATGATTATAAGTTACTTACAATTAGAATGTCTTGAGTTCACTTGCTTGGTATGACTATAGTGAAACAAAAGATATTTATATCTAGCAAGATCAATTAATATTGTCCTACTTAACATACTTACTTTGTGGTACTTATGTTTATGTTCATTTTATTTCAGACAAATATTGTTAAGAGTAGTTATACTATTAAAGCATTTGATACATTCTAGCCTCTAAGGGTAAAATAAAAGAAAAATTTCAGATCCTTTTAACATTTGTAAAGTCTCCACGAAAACTGCCTTGTATCCTGAAACTACTCGTTATTAGATCCTGGAGATGATAAAATAAGGAAAAAAATCATCTTCTTATTTATGTAGTCTTTTTTCTGATAAATATTAATTGGTCACTGTTTGGCAGGGTCACTTTTTAGGAATTTATGAGGGTTTCTTAATGAAAGAGATCATCATTCAGAAAATTTTGTTGGACACATTTTTATACAGTCACATATTTTAGAGCTTTTAATTTTTCATCCATGATGCTATCATTTCATTGAATTTACATGTCCTGTGATTCTCAAATTGTGGCAGCAACATTGCTTCTACATTGTTGAGCAATTTTTAAAGCAATGGGAACTTCCCATGAATCCAAATCTGGGTTCTAGTGGTCAATTTCTCAGAAGCTCTTTTCTCTAATTTTAAAAATTTCCTTTGAAATTTAAGATATACAGTTACGTAGCTCTCACCTTTTCTTCCATCTAAGTCCTCCCACATAGCTCTCCTTGCTCTTGCTAATTTCTTAAACATTTTCAATGTTCAGAAGCAAATTTAGCCAGAACAGTTATAGTATATGTAGTTTAAAAGTACTATTAATCACTATGCTCGTACTTTCTATAATTCATTGGCACCTGATAAATCAAGATATATGGATGGTTTTCTTTCATCAGTAACAAAAAGGCATCATATTTCCTTCTTATAATTCATTCATGGCTTAAAATAAAACGAATGGGATTAAATGACATTATTTTAATTTATTTGTTCATGTTTTCCATTATATACTGACTTTGTCAGAGAACGCAAAATAGGAAAGGGATTTTATATCAATGTTAAATAACACAAAAGCTACAGACAAATTAAAAAATTGGTTAAGGAATAAATATCAATGTCTCGAATATTTAAAGAATATTAAGGAATTTAAGAGTTAAAAGTTTGAACTTGGCATATCTAAGTTCCATCTTTGTTCAAGTAGCAAGCTTTGATACAGTTTAATAAATAAGTCAGATATTACTCAGATATTGGTTGCACTTGTTACTGCAGTAACAAATTATATCAAAATATAAGACTCAATGAACATCTATCACATGAGACAATTGCTGTACTTCAGTGTAGCTCAGCTCCAATGAGGCTGGCTGATGTTATCTCCGGATGTCACAATGGTACAATTGTATGTGTTTTAGCCAGAAGCAGCTCCTTATCATGTGCACTTCTTTTGTCAATGAGCATCTTCATAGCATAGCAGTTAAATTTGGTGCATGGTGGATTTAATAACTTAATAATAGAAGATACCTACTATTATTTTGTCTACAAATCCCTATGTTATCTGAGTGACAAGATACTATGAAAATCCATGAGTACCAGATAAGTAAAATAATCTGGCAATAATTTTGTAGTTTAGTTAGATAAAAAATTATAATGTTTTGCTATATATCAAGGTTTTGCTATAATATCAAGGTTTTAATAAACACATAAATGCTCTATCGGTATGTTGACCAAAAAGTATAAACTATTGGTCCTTCCATATTAGTTCTGTGTATTTAGATAGATTTTTTTAACTGTACAAGTCATCTCAGCCTTATTTCTTACTTCAGCCAACACTGTAACACTGTAGCTTCAGCCACTAAAATGGACAGCTATCATATATTCTGATTTATAGTGCCTCACATTTGGTCTCTATCACAAATATTTTTTCAACAAAACTCCTTCAAGTTTACCTGTACACCACTTAAAAAATGTGACATCCAAATGAATTTGAAAACTAACATGAATAATGCATAATTTCATGGCAAAATGAAATTACTCTTGAAGTATGGGCAATTGTATTAAATGTTCTTCAATTTTATATTCTCAAATGGATATTTATGAAATTCTTTCCTATGAATTTTAGCATTTCATCAGAGGTCAAATTTGAGTTAATTATAATTTAGCTCAAATATAGCAGTAGATGTTGTTTCAAATGCTCCATAAGTAGAAAATTTGTTCCTTTAGGATATTGGTTGTGGAAATTCATAGATATTTACATATCCAGAACTGTTGACAATAAAAGAACTCCACTTTGCTCAAAAGTATATAAGAAGTAGTTGCTACAGTCCTTTGAGGACTATGACACTTGCATGGATGGAGAAGATTATGAGCGATCATTATCGCACCAAAACTCACTGTTTTATCAGCTCCAAAGTCCTTGTTTGAAGGTCATTAGTGTTCCAGTTTACATCTACCCCAATCTTCTGATTTACTACTCAATGAGTTGCTCTCACAAATGGTCCTGTGACATTGACATATACAGAAGATTGCACATGTGCTCACATAAGCACATCAAACACACAGATATTTGTATATTCACATATTAATACACACAAATAAATAAATCTAACAAAATTGAGGTCAGAATTATGTGAAATATGGATTTTTGAAGTGTTATAGACAATGGGGTGGAAAGAGCAGCATAAAGGAAGAAGAGAGAAAACTTTTATGTAAAAGGTCATACATTTTAGATAAGGCAATCCATTAATATCTCAACCAATATTTGATAATTATATAAAGTTCTTAAAATTTTACTTACTATGTACTTCATTATTTATGAGGAATATTTGCCAAGAATTACATACCAGTGAAGGATGAAGGAAGAAAATCAAAATGATAAAGTGGTAGATTCTAGCAGTAGTGGAGTGTATGCCTCTGTAAACTTAAACTTAATTATTCATATTGTTGAAGTACAGGAGGTATGAGAAAGTCTATCTAGGATTTGAGAAATGATGTGATTAGAATTGAGATTATGTAAGCCCTTACTTTGAAATAAGAAGTTTGTAGGGCCAATAATAGGTTAAAGAGAAAAAGGGAGACAGAAATGTGAGCTAAGAAGAGGTGAAGGGTAAAATATAAACATAAAGAACTTTTGCACCTAGGCATCTCTGGGAAGTGGCAGAAACCTAAGGAGGCATCCAGGGAGTCTACGAGGGTGACTCTAACTAAAACTCTTAGTGGTAGGAAATATGAAGCCTAAAGTGACTACCTCCTGTAGCCTGACAGGAACCCTAGTGAAGGGATAAGCAAACCACAGAAAATGTGTCCTGCCTACAAGTGGAGGGACAAAGATGGAGCACAGACTAAGGGAATGGCCAACCAAGGACAGGTCCAAATCGATACCATCCCATGGGCAAGAAAAATCCCTGACACTATTAATCATACTCTGTTATGCTTGCAGACAAAAGTCTAGAAAAACTATTCTCTGAGGGGCTCCACCCAGGAGCTAACTAAAACAGATGCAAAGAGCCACATCCAAACATTAGATGAAGTGCAGATAGTCTTGTGAAAGAGTTGGGGAAAGTATTGAGAGACCTAAAAGGAATAAGGACCCCACTAGAATAGCAACAGTGTCAACTAACCCTAATCCTTTAGGTCTCCCAGTGACTGAACCACCAACCAAAGAGCATACATTGGCTGCACCTAAGACCACCTGCACATATGTAGCAGATGTGCAGCTTGGTTTTCATGAAGATCCATCAACAACTAGAGCAGAGGCTGACTCTGACTCTGCTGCCTGTCTGTGGATCCTGTTATCCTAACTGGTCTGCCTTGTCTGGTCTCAGTGGGAGGTTGTGGCTTGTCCTGCAGTAACTTGATATGCCAAGGTCCCTTTGTACCCAGGGGGTGGGCACTTCTACATTCTGGGAGAAGAAGAAGTGAGATGAGGGAGGTATTTTGTGAGGGGGTAATGGTGGAGATGGTTATTAGTCATTGGGGTCTAAAGTGAATAAATAAATTAATGAGAAAAAAAAGAAAAGAAGATGAAGTGATTTTGATATACATTCCAGACATATTAATATAATTACCAATGGAACCTAAAAGTATACCAAAATATATCTAAATTTAATAAACCCAAGAGCATTAAATGCAATATTGAAAAATTAATTATTTTTCTAAATACAAAGCAAGGAATGAATTATGGTAACTGGAGAGTTTGGAGAAAATCAAAGCATACTTCTAGGGTTGTGACAACTGTTAACATCAGAATTCATAAATTAATAACACATTTGATTTGTTCAACAACTTAATGGACATTTTGTATTTATGATAGACCATGTTAGCATCTAAGACACCCGCACTCTTAAATATATGCACCAAAATTGATTTTGGAACTTAAACTGAAAAATATTAATGAGTATCATATTACCATAAAAGCAAATATATGGAATTAATTATGAAGCAATAGACATTGTATATTCAGATTATCACTAAGCTATTCTAAGTATTTGAAAATGTATCTCTTGCAAGAATATACAGGTGAAATAATTCAATAAAATTAAAATATTTAAGGTGTGTTTTAGTTTGAATAATATGCCACAAATCATTACTGAATCCTAATTACTGAAACTTGTTAATATTTCTTTATCAGGCTGAAGTGCCTTTGAAAATTAAATAATTAAAAGTTTGTTGGGTGGATATTTTCCAGATGAGTGTAATATAATCACAGATGTCTTTATACGGATACAGATGAAACCATTCACATTCGCACTATAAAGTTTGGAAGAGGAAGTCTTGGTTCAAAGTAGGAGACTTAGAGAATGATTGCACATTGTCACTAGAAATTGGGAGTAAAAAATATATTTAATACAAGACTCTAGAGGGAATATAATTTTTATGTTCCTTGATATTTGTATGTCAGATGTTCTTGGGAAATATATAAGACTAATTAATATTTATGTCACTAAGAATTTTATAATCTATACAATAACAATAGGAAACACAAACAGAAGCATTATGTTTCATTATTTTCTTCATATAATACAAAAATCACAAAGGTTGAGTTTTTGTGCACTTACTAGAATGTATACTATTTAATAAGTTAAGTCAATAAATCAAATATGGCAATTTTGTATCCTTGACAAAACTTTGCAATGATACATGTGGCATTTACTGTATTAGTTTCTATTCTTCTGCATTATTTTCATTGTATATATTTCCAGTATACTAATATGATTATTTCTTTAAATGTGATATAGAGAAAATTGAGAAATTCAGACAAAAAACAAAAGAGAAGCTTGAAAATAGTTATAGGAACAGCATCCACTGGAGAATAGATAGCCCTTTTAACAGTATTATAAAAAGTAGATGTCAACATTTGGAATGATGAGACTAGATCCCACATCTCACCTGCCTAACATCCAACTCATAAATGGATAAATACCCCAAGGTAAAACCTAGAACTTAGCAAATACTAGACAAAAGTGGGGGCAAAACACTCCAAAATAATAGAATGGGTGATGATTATCAGTACAGAGATCCAATAGTTCAGGAAATGAGAACAACAGCCAACAATAGAATTATATCATATTGAACAGTTTCTACATAGCAAAAGAAATAAAGTGAAGAGATAGACTAAAACAGAGAAGGTCTAACCAGAATATATAAAAGACAAAATTTAACATTCAAAGAATAAATAATCCAATCAATACATGATCAAACAAACTGAACATACACTTATTAAAAGGCACACACATGTAAAAAATGTTCAACATCTTTAGCTATCAGAAGATATATCAAAACTATATTGTAATTCAGTGTTATTCCTGTCAATATGATTGTGATGACTACACAAATTAATGATAAATAAATGTTAGTGGTCCCATAAGGGGAAAAACTCATTGTGATAGTTACATAATTAATTTAACTACTTTAAAATCTCTGTGAAGATCTTTAAAGAAAATAAAAATAGAACTACTGTAGCTCTAGTTATAGTATTCCTTAGTATGTAATAAAGAGAATGAAAAGTTACTACACACATTCAGGTACCTCTTTGTCTAATGATGCATTATTCACAACAGCCAATTTTATAATACGACTTTTGTGTGAACTAATAAAATGAGTGAATGCATAAATGGCATAATTTTATATGTGTATATACACACAAATACACACACACATACACACACAAACAATATGGCCTTTTTGTTCATGCATCCTTCATGCATAAATATATAAACATGCACCCAATGGTTTGTTATTTACTCATAAAGCACCAGCCATCTCAATTAATGTAGACCTGCAAGATCTCTCAAACACTGGACCACCAACAAGGCAGCATACACCAGCTGATATGAGGCCCCCACCACATATACAGCACAGGACTGCCAGGTCTGTGTTCAGAGATGATGAACCTAACCCTCAAGATACTGGAGGCTCCAGGGAGTTAGAGATCGGTTGGGATAGATTTGGTGGTTGGGGACATCCACTTGGAGACAGGAGAGTGGGGAGGAGGTATGGGATGTGGAACAGTGGGAGGGTGGATGGGGGGGATCTGGACTGTAAATAAATAAATAAATTTTTAAAAAAGAAAAGAAAACTAAAATTATGTTGTATGTAGAAATTGGATTGAGCTCTGCATCATCAAATAGACTGGGGTAACATAGAAATGTCATGATCATGCACTTCCTCTCTTATTTGGATGTTAATTTTTTTAATACACAAGAATAGACTCTCAGATAACATGTAGATGGAGAAGAGATTAAAAGAGTGTAAGTAAAATGGATTTGACCGAATGAAATATATGTTTGAAATTGTGCTAATAAAGCCCATCATTTTGTATTATCAATATGTGCCAACAAAAAGGTATGCTGAATAATCATGTATATCAAAGAAAGAAGCAAAATAATTTTAGTTTAACAAATTTCTTATTTTAAAATGTACCATTAATATCCTGTTACCAATATAAAACTTTAAACTTAACAAATAATGCTGTAGAACATTGGCCAAGTTTGAGGGGAATACTTAGATGGTTTACTGGGGCAAGCTAAAAATGAATAAAAGTAATGTTCTGTTCATAGGATTAGTAGAAAGAGTAAAGGTTGGCTAAAGTATAAATGAGAAAATGATAAGGTGTCACAAAATTCTGAGACTATGAGACTGTATTGCAATACACCTGAATTTATTCTCAGTTTCTATAATGTCAACATAGTACTTTTCAATGTGAAGATGAATCACATTTACAGTTTGTGAATTACACCTATATTCTACCATCACTGGTGGGAAACGTTTTTAATTATTAATGAAGTCTAGACTTGAGTTACAGACTTGAATCATGAAAACAAAAGTTGATATACAACTCAGGTATTGAATAATCTAAGGTAACTTTGTAGAAAGATAAAATGTTGATAAGTCTTTGTTGGCAATCAGATATCAGACAGAGAGTATCATGAGGAATTAGATATGTCCCATGATAATATAGTCTTATTTTTGGCCTTTAGGAAATAAATGAAATGTCTGGGTTTTGTTAATTATAGTTTTATTTAATATAAAAATCACAAGATTTATATAACTTCTAGTTTGTTTTTGATTTATTAATTAAATTTGAGTATTTTGTCATTGGCTATGAAGTTTAACCTCAAAAGTTTTAAAATATATTGTTGCAATATTTATTATATTTTATTTTTATTATAACCTCAAAAATTTGAACTGAAAACAGCAGAAATAGAAGCTTTCCTGCCATACATATTAAAATATACAAGAATTATACTTAGATATACTTTATCATAATACTTTCTGGTACTCTGTAACAGCATTATAAGTACAAAAAATTCAAAATTTGCTGTGTAAAGAAAAATAAATAAAATTTAAATAACATTAATAAAATTATTTTAATAAATGTCAAATATTTCAAATTATGATATAATTATTAGATTTCTATGTCTTTATTTAATAGTCATAAATTGCTTCTCAACAATCATTTCAATGTGTTGGTTTTATTAAAACTATGCAAAAGAAATATTCATTAATATATTTTTATTTTTTAAACAAAATTCTAATTATTATAATCTTGAATATTCATAAAATGAATGAAGCATCAGTTAATAAATTAAAGTTTATTATAGGTAGTTCAGAAAGTTTGTAATTTCCATTCGTACACATAATGTTTTGTACACTTTGTAAAGTTTACTCTTTGGTTATACAAATGCTTATTACTCTGTCCTCATATCTTGTTTCAATCCAGATATAGCATTGTAATGCTTATACCAAGAATCTCCTGTCTCAAGTTTAAACAGTTCTTACCATTTATTCCCTGCTTTCTCAATAAATGCTGATACCTCAATGGCAAGGCAGAATAGAGAATAGTGTGGGATGTCTGCTAATGAGATATTCAGATGCTCTGGGAGGACAGAAATATTGTAGAAATGAAAAAGTGGTCTGAATAGGTAGGTTAATAATAATATGCAAGTATCATGGAATGGGGCTGGGAGGTAGCCAGATTAGCACAGAAGTGTAAGGTACATCATTAAACTGCTCAGCAGTTGAGGCACCATTTTAAGTAAATCTTGGTCTCTCTGTGTAGTTATTAGGGACTAGCATAAGATAAACAAATAGCTTCACCAGATTAATTCCCTATTTACATTTATACAAGAATAATTCATTTATACCCACCAATGTTCTGTCTCATTTGATTTAAAAAGAGGTCCAGCTAAAATGATCAGTGCAATTTACATAAACTAAATTTAAGTGACTACACACTAATTTATTAAAAGCATTATGTTAATAAATTGAACAGAAACTTGGCATTTACTTCAAACATTTGAAAAAGCATACTAGGTATTTTTAGAAGTATGTGTGTTTAGAAAAAACCACACGAAGAAATGATGTTCAGATACAACCAAATGTATATGCAAAGGCATAGTTTAGACATACTTGGTTCCTCATGCACACCTCACAGAACTCAGTGAACTTTTATGGTAATATTGCCACTTGATGAAAGGCTCTGTCCTTCCTCTAGGACCTGAGCTCTAAGATGTCAATTGAATTCGTACTTGAATTCATTCTACAGTACACAAAGGAAAGGGCTTTATTCTTAATGTCCGATCCAAACCTTTCTGTTCATGATTTTAAAGATTGAAGAAATATGGCTCAAATTTTTGTAATGCAGGCCCATAACATTCTGTCATACACAGCTTGTTATTGGTATGTATGTTTTACTCAGACAATTATAAGCTATATTGGCAGTCTGTGTCCTTGCAACATTACTTTCTACTTGTGCCGAGTAACACATATGTGTTGTAATGCTATACGTACAAGATTGTGGTTTTCTCATCGTGTCACTGTTGATGGACAACAGTGTTGTGTCATGGTTGTAGGATGGAGTAAGTACTAATGGCCGTCTGTAATGTGGTATGCCCAGTGCCATTGCTTTCCATCATCATTTTAGGTCTGGGAAACTTAATTCTAATACAATAATAGTTCCCGGACAGTGTGTTTTATGATGATGCCTTGCCATGGCAAATTAGGAAAGTCTGCTACATATAGCCAATTTGTTGTATTCCACTCCTTTCTTAATGTTCCATCTAATTTTGCTTTCAAGAACTTGGGGCATGTATTCCCATGTGGCTTGGGCAAAGGTGGCACCCCTGATCATAGGGGCTAGTGTTAAACAGACATACTCAGGAATTGTATCCAATTCATCAGTTTGCTGGATTTATTGTGGGTGTAGTGGCTCTGGGTCATGTGGTTGACTCTGTTTTATCAGAGCCCTTCTCATCAACCTCTTCATAATCATATTCCTCATGATTTTCATACATCTGAAAATCTTCATTCTTCTAGTGCTAGAGTTATGTGGTTATACTTATAACCAATGTCCTCCAGGCCATCTTTGGTTTTGGGTGCAAAGCACAACTTTAAGAATGTGGAACTGATGCTCATATCATAGTCACTGGTTACATCTGTTTCTGTGCCTTTACAAATGGTTGTGTAACCCTTTGATGTTTCATAGGTGTTATATCTTAGCTGTGAGGATTTTCTCCAATGATTATTAAATATAGCTCTATAATTGTTATACTATAGCATTTTAATGGATTTTGCTCATGAATGTTAATATTCTTTACATCTGCAGTGTCTAACAAGTAGGTCTTAAAGGGATGTGTTGGTTTAGTTGCTGCTCTCAATTAGTTACATCTTTAAACAACCCATAATTTAAATAATAAGCATATTTCTGCCAAAAGGAGTGGGTATTACTAATGAACCATGTCCACTATCTCTCATTTTTCCAGTAATCTGGAAATTTTCTATCTGGTTAGGTAAGAGTGGGGTAGCTGGTGGGTCCAATACTTGTTTTGCTGCTTTGTTTTGTTGTGGAAGAACTAGCACTACTGGTTTCTGCAGCTCCTGTGCTGACCACTCTGTCTGTGGTGCTAGGAATTGTGTTGGTGGCTCCTGTATTCCTTGGTGCACTGGTCCTAGTGCTCCCAGTTGTATTGTTGCATGATATTCTCTGACATAATCCCAAAACAATAAGAGCCACAAGTATAATGGTACTAATATGCTTGTGACCAAAATCACCAGTATGGAGGCCATAGTAATTATGGCTATTCCTGCCATTGCTCACAGCATCTTATAAAGGATAGACATGCTGAGATGTTTCCACGTTTAGGTTATAATTAGGACTACTAGTATCCAGTGTGATTCTTGTGAAGTCAGTATCAATACAAAGAGAATTGCCAAGGTACTTTAACATGTATAGTGATGTAGGGGCCAATCCGGCAAATAGTCCAAATGGTGAAATTTATTCCTGCCAACTTTATGTTGGTTATGTTTGTCCCTTGACTTGTTATTTGTTTGCACCAGTGTATTGTGCAATTTACCACTGGCACTACAATATAAAGAATTATAATTATTGCTAGGTACGTGTAATAGATGCTTTTACATAAAGTTCTACTAAGACACAAGATCTGTCATGCAATATCTTCCAGGTCTGCTTTAACTTGCTTAATCCAGACAGGATTTGCTGTCTTTGTTTTACCACTTCTGTGTCAAGTGTCTAATCTTTCTTATTCCTATGTATGTGTTTATCATCACTAATAAGTACTTTATCCTATTTCATTGGGTAATATATGTAAATGTTATACTTTATTGCTTCATGTATTGGGGATTCCTTATTCAGTCTTAGTCTAATGTTTACTTCATGTATGCATTTCATTAATTCTTGTGCTAGGGAACAACTCTTATCCCTACTTGCTAGCTTAGATTTCAGCAGACCATTAAATCTTTCACTGGCTTCTACTAGTGTTGACTGATAAGCCATGTGATAATCCCATTGTATATTCAGAATCTTATAAAAATATTTTAACCTTGCTCCTTGAGAAAGGTGTTCCTTAATCATATTGTATAATATTTGGGGTCCCATAATGGGAAATTCAATCCCATAATGTGAGTATGGTTAAAGATTTGTTTGGATGTGGCCAATTTTTGGTGGACCCTAATTCAGTGCATATGTCTATCAAGGTGCATGCATATATGCGCCTTTCCATTGTTTTAATGGTCCAATGAAGTGTATATATACAATATGATTGAAACTCATCCTATGTCTTACGTTTCCCTTATAATTATGTGTGAATCTAGTTTTATCTTTTCAGCAAGGTTTGAATTGGTTCATCGCCTCCTCAATACTTTTCCATCTCACCTTTAAATTTTTGCCTGAAAATCACTGGAATGTGGCATGCATTCCTGGATGTCCCAGGGTCTCATGTATTTTAATATTTCTAAGGTGGTAATCTCTATCTCCAAATCACTCTTCAGTATTGGCTTCCTTTCTGCTTTATGCCTTAATTTGTTGGAGCCTATCTGTTCTGTCTTCCAATTTCATTTTATTCTCACTGCTAGGCTAATTTATCCGTTGTATCATTATGTCCATTTTAATCACATTCTTTGTTAGTATGGGTGTCCGCATGATATACATAGATCTTAACTTCTTTGGATATATTATATAATTCCATCCAAACAATTTTGGAACATATATCTTTGACATTAATTTTTCAATTGTTCACTTTTTAT
This sequence comes from Rhynchomys soricoides, assembly GCA_019843965.1. Lineage (NCBI taxonomy): Eukaryota > Metazoa > Chordata > Mammalia > Rodentia > Muridae > Rhynchomys > Rhynchomys soricoides. The sequence goes on along the minus strand of JADRCH010000099.1, from coordinate 3,831,197 downwards.
GTTTCTATCCACATGGTTATACCATTGGCTGTGCACCATGAGTCAGTGAACAAATGTAGTAACTTTTGTTTTTCTTTGAGGCTTTACCTTGCTGCTAGCATGGCTGCTACAACTTCTGCATGTTGAGCAGATTTAGCTGTTCCTTGTTTTTCGTGATCACCATTCCATCCCCTGGGTCTGTAGGCTGCCACCTTCCACAAGACCATATTCTGTTTACTAGATGCGGATCCGTCTGTAAACCAGACATTAACTAAGGAAGGCCGGTACTCTCCTGTCTCCCAATGCCTTAGTGGTACCTGTTTCTGGGGAGGGGTGGCATTTGGGATAATTCATAATCCCTGCGGAGTCATAGGGCAGTTCGGTCTGAATTATCGACTCCGATGCCTTTGGCACTGACCCCTTTGCAGACAGGGTACCAGAGCGTAGGAGCCATTTCCACTGTAGTACTTTCCTTTCCATGTGTAGACCGAACCATGCTTCCTCTGGTGCCTACATCCAATCTAGGATTGGGATGGTGGTTCTGAATATTACTTGGTTGTTCTGCAGTGTGCTGTGCAGGTTTTAAGGCCTTGCATGCTGTCCAAATTGTTTTCTCAAATAGAGAGAATTTGTTATCAGACCATGGGAAGTATTTACAATGGAAGCCTAATGGGCATTCTCCACCATTTATTTTGGCAAATATATTCCAGTTTCCATACTGTTTTAGGTGTAGTATGTTTAAATATACTATCATGTGGTTGGATGTATTATAGTATAGAATATTCCTTTATATATTTTAGCACTGTTTTCACAGCTTGTTCTTGGGGTTTATCCCAAATGAAATCATTTGCTTTCCTTGTAATATTATATAAGGGTTGCAGAATGACTTGTAAATAAGGCATTTGTTGTCTCTAAAATCCAAATAATCCTATAAGATATTGTACCTCTGTTTAATTGGTTGGTATTTTAAGCTGTTCTAATTTACTTATGACTTCTGTAGGTATTTCTGGTCCTGTAGTGGACCACATTACAGCCAAGATCTTGACTTTTGTATCTGATCCTGATGCCTTATCCTTATTGATGGTCCAACCATCATCGTACGGTTTGGTATACTATGTTTTGTGTGTTTTCCTTTTCTTGTCCTGTTATCAAATGATCATCAACATATGAATATAAAACACAATTAGGTATTGGTGTGACCTTAACCAGTGACCATCTTAGAACTATGTGGGCAACTATTGGGCTCTTTATATATCCTCGTGGTAGTCTTTAAAATTGGTACTGTCTTCCTTGCCAAGAAAATATGATTTATTTTCTGCTTTGTGAGTACAGTGGTATGACAAAGAATATATCTGACAAATCTAGAATTGCTAGCCATATTGGCACTGCATTCTTAATTCTCATGAAACTATCTTCTAAATCTGGTAATTGTCCTAGCAGTTTAGGGTACAAACCATTAATTCTCCTATAATGTACTGTCATTTGTCATTTACCATTTGCTTTTTAAATGGGCTAAATCAGACTGTTGAAATAGAAAGTTCGAGTTGGTTCAATTATTCCTTCTTTTAGTAATCTTTCAGCAGTTTCAAATATCTCCTCACTTCCTCCTTTAACTGGGAATTGTGGCATAAATGGTGATTTAACTGTTGTAGTCCTATAGGTTCTATTTTTATTTCTACTGATTATTTTTTACGTTGGGAATCCTTTTAAAATTTAGGAAATCAGGAAAAAAAAATTTAAGATCATTGGGAAGCCTAAAATATTTTCTGGTCTACTGCAACATCCAAAACCCAAGGGAATCATTTTGTCATTTCCATTATTAATTCTAATTTATATACTGCTGCTATGGATTCTCCTGCCACTCCTGGTATAATAATCTTTTTTTTTTTTTTTTTTTCATTCTTGGAATAGTGTCTGGTAGTCCCATATGTATGTTAACATCACTGTTTGTATCAACTAGCCATCTAAACATTTATTTTCTAAGTCTTAATTTATAGGAGTAACATAATATATGGTCTTATTGGTACCTGACTTGATTCCTGTTTTTAAAAAGTATATCTGTTTCTCATAGATTGGGCACTGTTTTTTTTTTTGTTTGTTTGTTTGTTTTTTTGTTTTTTTTTTTTTTGTACTGCTGGCTACCTTTGTGGTGGCCTTCTGTTCCCTAAAGAAGATTTAGGTCAGTTCCTTCCAAAAATCCTATTTGGTGTATACTTCCGTAACGTTCTATTTACAAATGGCATTCCAGGTTTTCTGCCAAAGAATCTAACATTTGTGAATGGTCTGAAAAATCTGGGTGTTCTCCCTAATTTAAATGGCTTTCTCCTTGTATTTAATGTTACTAGTTTTACTTGGTCTAACTCCCTGTATCCTTTAAAGAAATCAATTTTAGAGTAGGGTCCTGTCAAATTATTTCTTATGTGTGATAGTGCCCCCTTAGCTATTGAATTGTGATATAAATGGAGGAGCCTGTGCTGTAGCTACTTCATTATAAATACACAAGAGTACTCCTAGTTTTCCAACTAGCAGAATGGCCTCTTGAAAAGTGTTGCATTTTGCTGCTGCTTCAAATTGTGTGGAGTCTAAAGACGGAAATGTGTATCTCCAAGATGCAGTTATTTGGTCAAGGAGAGGATGTAGTGTCTAGGACTTGCTCTAAAGCTTCATACTCTGCTAGGTTTTCTACAAGAATCTTGATTTTTCCTCATCTCTAATTCTGACAGCATGACCATCCGTGTCTGCTCCTTTTCCCCAGAGCTTTATCATCTTGGATGCTTCATTCCATTCTGGGCATATTCTTGTCTCAACTGACTTATTCCTTGAATATTTTATGGTCTAATTTACATTTGTTGCTTTTAGCTGCTCCTCATTATTGTTATTGAATAATATGAATCTTTTTGGTGTATTGATCTTGAAAGATGTCACTGGGAATGATATGGCTGTCTTGTCAGGACCCTAGGTTAGAATAGTATCTTTAAAAGGATTGTTCAACCCCATTTCTTAGTTATATTAGTGGCTAGCCTTTTGTCCATTTGTCTCTCTTTATCTAGGTCTACTACGATTTTCATCAATATTGCTGGAACTTCTTTACTAGCTTGGTGCTCTAGGAGTGGCTCTATAACTTGTGAACTTGTTAGAGGTACCTCAATCTTCACTTCTTTAAACCCAACTTTCCTTTTGACCTTATTCTTTGTTCCAAGCCATTTCCACTCTGTGGGAACAGTGGCATCTGGACTCACTTTCATGGCTTTGAAACCACTCATTAGTTTTTCCATTCTTGTGTTATTGTATGTGCCAGGGAGTATAGAGCTTCAATAATTTTCTTTTGTACACACAACCAAAAGTTAATTTGGGATGGGTTTTGTATTACTTTTTTGAATGATGTGTCTGCCATTCTGCCCAAGCATTTGGCTAACCAGTCTCTTGTAGGTTTCCCTGATCTCAGCTCTTCCTACTGTTTAAGCAGCAGCTGTTAATAAGGTGTTGGTAATCAGCTGGTGATGAGGTGCATCACACCAGGATGGCAGTCCCTTCTCTCACTATCTCCATTAGAGCTCTGACTACATGTGAACTTGGGCTGCAATTATTTTTGTATGATCAGGGCCTTACTGCCAATTTAGTGAAATTTAGAATTGTCAGGAAAGCTATAGTTCTTAGAGGGTCAAGTTTTCTTCTCATTATACCACCTTGTAGGTGGAATCTTGTCACTTCAGGTCAGGAAGGAGAGACGGAGCTCAGATGCCATTTGATCTCAAGGTTTATTCACTACAATGACAGGCATCAGTGCACAACACATGTATTTTATACATGACTCAGAAGCAAGTGGCAGAAAGGATCTCTGTCTGGTCGGAGAGCAAGACTACTTTTAAAATAACCATTATTTATTCCTTAATTAGTAAAGTAATACTATCTACTCAAGCCAGTTTCTTTTTCATAGACAAATTATTACTGCCCCTCTCAAATATATAAATTAACATGGGATCTTATTCTTCAGCTTCTTAAACCAGATGAAATAAATTAGTCTCAGTTCTTCCTTCTGCTTTACTTAATGTAATGTGATGACTTCCTACTTAGAGAATTCCTTCCAGGACTAAGATTGCATTAACACCCTTGCCTCTTTTCTATACCACCACTAGATAACAGCAGCACACCACGATGCGACCAATTAAACTGTTACTGGTTTAACATGTGCATTACTTTCTCCTTCTACTCCTATAGTGACTTTTCCACAGGTCTGTTGCTACAAGGAAAGGAAGTCAAAAGCAATGCAGAACAAGATCCCCAGCTCTCTTGATGGAGTAGAGAAAGTCCTGGAAGCTCTTCATCAGCTCCAGCTAGCTGACCAAGAGAAACATACTCTTCATTGTGTAGCATATAAAGAGACAGCCAGTGCCTGGTATACTCTGGGCTGGGTCTCACCCATGATGAAGCCACATTTTCTCAAAAGAAATTGCCCTTCTGAGCTAGATTTGTTTATAACGGCTTTGCATTGGGCTACCATGGCTCTCGAGAAATCTAAAAATGTGTTGCAGCCTTAACATTGGTACTCATAGCCTTACTAGCTATGATTTCTAGTTTTTGTCTATCCACTACATCCTTGTTTAAAAACATTCACACAGCACATCATGTGGATCAGTTATCCAAAAGTATGTCAATAGCACTCATGATACAGGAGAAGATTGATAGGGGATTTCAGGAAAAGCTTAAGGTTTTAGAAGAAGCAGTTTTGTTTATGGAAAATCAAATTCAAATATTAAGATCAGTCTTTCAGTACAATGCAGTTTGATGTTCCATTTGGTCTATGTAAATCCCTTGGAATATAGTTGGTCTAAGATTTGGTCTCATTTAAAGGGGCTTTGGAACAATTCTATTCAATTCCCTACATCATACAATCATTGATATTAATAACTCTAGATTGGAAGTTCTGTTGAGGAAGTGTCAGCAGCTGTGCTTCTGCTGTGCATGAGTACATCTTTTCATCTTCCTGGACAACTTTGCTCCAAAATAAAGGAATTGCAGTTGGTTTACTCTTACTCATTTTAATTCTCCTTCCAGTCTGAATCATGCAAGTCAAGAGCTCAGAGTCAACTTTTGCCCTCTCAAATTAAAAAATGAAAGGGGGAGATGGTGAGACCTGCATGTCCATGGTAGAAACAGAATGACATAGTTCTTGCCCCAGGAACAGAGACCACAGGGCGTGAGCCTCCAGGAATGTTTTGGTCGCTGTGGGTATATGGCTTGTTTGCATAATAACATACATATTTTCATGCCCCTCCTTTGAGGAATTTCCCCTTTGTCAAGGTTAATGACTCCAGGACAATCAGAGATAACAGGAGTCCTGAAAGAGAGGGTTTGGCTAATGACTCAGCAAAATGGTAAATGCTGAGAAACTCAAGATAAGAATTCTAAGAACATGAGTTTGAAAATATGTAATTTCTCAACTATGTAAAATATAAGGATACAATCTGAGGGATTTCACAGACCTAGAAGAGCAGAGGTAGCTGCACTACAAGCAAGGTTATCAAAAAGATACAAACAGTCCGGGGCAGACAGATTCCTGACTTCAGGATCATCCTGGGTCAGAGGGAATTTAGGTCCAGGCTTGGTTGGAATAGTAATCTTGTGACAAGATTAAACCCAGCTAAATTTACAAAGACAGGCAGATTTCTGAATTCTTTTGCATGTTTAAAAAAAAAGCACTTGCTGTCTGATCCCTAAGAGCCAAGGAGCTAAGGTGATGGAATGCTGATTGATGATTCATGTGGTTGTCTTGAGGGAATCTGAAAATATGGAGAAAATGACTGAATTGATAATGTAAATTAAAAAAAAACCAAACAGCTTTTGTTACTTCTTTAGAATTTCTTTTTTTTTTTCTTTTTCTTTTAATTTTCCTATTTTATTTACATTTCAAATGTTTCCCCCTTTCCAGATCTCCCCTTTGGAACCTCCCTATTCCCTCCCCCTCACCCCCAGCCACTATGGGGGTATTCCCCCACCCACCTACCCATACACCTGGCATTCTCCTATACTGGGGGATCTAACACCCTCAGGCCCAAGGGCCTCTCCTCCCCCTGATGGCTAACAAGACCCTCCTCTGCCACATATGTGGCCAGCACCATGGGTCCCTCAATGTGTATTCTTTGGTTGGTGATTCAGTCTCCAGGAGTATCAAGGGGTCAGGCCAGTGGACACTGTTGCTCCCTCCATGGGGATGCAAACTCCCTCAGCTCCTTCAGTCCCTTCTCCAAGTCCTCCATCTGGGACTTCACACTTAGCCCTGCTGTTGCTGTGAAGTGACTCTTGGGTATTTCGAAATTTTGGGCTAAAAACCACTTAACAGTGAGTCCATACCATGTTCGTTCTTTTGTGACTAAGTTACCTCGCTTAGGATGATATTTTCAAGTTCCATCCATTTGTCTGCGAATTTCATGAAGTCGTTGTTTTTAATACCTAAGTAGTATTCCGTTGTGTAAATGTACCACACTTTCTGTATCCATTCCTCTGTTGAGGGACATCTGGGTTGTTTCCAGTTTCTGGCTATTATAAATATGGCTGCTATGAACATAGTGGAACATGTGTCTTTATTACATGTTGGAGCATCTTCTGGGTATATGCCCAGGAGTGGAATAGTTGGGTCCTCAGGTAGTACTTTGTTCATTTTTCTGAGGGGCCACCAAACTGATTTCTTCCAGTCAAGACAGCTGTCTAGAGATCTCTGAAGAGCTAAAAGAGATCCTTAAGAATTTAATATAGCCCTCTTCTGGTCTGCATATACGCCTGAAACCCTGGCAGATTGGCAAGCCCAAGCCTACCTGTCTCCCAGGAGGTCTGCCATAATCAGGGACACAGACCAATTTGCATGCCCTGTGCCCTGAACCTGCTTGTCTCCCAGAAGTTCTGCCTTAACCAGGGACACAAGGATACAGGGACACAGGAGGCCTAATCTAACCAGGGACAGAGTAGGCCTGTCTTAACCAGAGACAGCACTCCCTGCATCCTAGCAGGCCTGCTCGAACCTAGGTCACACAGTTCTACCTGCCTTCAAGGAGGCCTGTCCCATTCTGAGACACTCAAGCCAGTTAACACCAGAGATAGCCAGATATGACCTCTTAATTTTTGTTTCAAAAACTTAGGACCATCAGAACTCTCCCTTTCCCCATCTATACTGTTGATATTTGGATTCTCCTTATAGGTTCTGCATTTATCATATTTGACTTTATTTAAATTCCAGATGTTAGGTGGAATTTATCTATATGAGTACTTATAAAATGAGATATACATTTTGAAAGAAGTTTCTATGTATTAATTTTTTTATATGATTTTTCCATGGGAAAGGATTTTAATTCAATTAGTGTTCATTTGTGAAATGCTTCAAAACTTTATTACAGCAGATGCCCAGTTAGAGCTACCAAGGCACCCTAAAAGCCCAGTATATAGATCTTAATACCCACCAAAATGACAAGGACCTAATCCATCAAAGTACATAGTTCTGAGAAAGTTCTTAAATATACTATCTTTGCTCTTTGGCTTTTGTAGTTCTGTTTCTGGCTGCCTGTTTTTGCTAACTAAAATATGTTAAACCAGGGTGTGGTTTCTGTGTTTAAATGCTCAACTTGAAAAAGGACTGGAACTTCATTAGGCCCAGAGCATGCAGTATAGTCATGGCTGGCTAATAAGGACTTTCTATTTGCTGAACGCTATGTCCAAGTTTTGTTCTTCGTTGGATACCTCATAACACCATCACAAATGTTTCCTCATCAAAACATCTCTTACCAAAGAGTAATTAGTGGAGGCAGGTTCCTTGGGCTTTACAGTGGTAGAAATAGATGGTATTTTGTCATTATGTCTGCTTTCTCACCATTAACTTGGAAACATCAACTCAATCTCTGCTAATTATCTCCTTTTCATTGCTCTATGATATAACTTTGCAGGTGGGTGCCAATAATTGTTCTTTTAATATTGACCTATAAACAATTTTAAATGTTTTTTTCCTATGGGAAGTTATAATGAAATAATTCTAATAGTTTTTTGAAGATATAACTATGAATTATCATAGATAAAAATGAAATATGGCAGTATTCTATTTGAGTGGGAAAACCAACAATTATTTTAAATTTGCAACAACTTTTCCTTGAGCCTCCTATGACTGTCATGGCGGATGCATAATCTTGTTGCTTTCAATGTTTTTTAATCTTTCAATGTTATTTGGATTGCAATTACTATGGGAGTAATCCATTTGGTAAAATTTTGTTGTATAATTTTTAATAGTTTTATATCTTAATAGCATTTGCTATGCTAATTTAAAAATTACTTACATTTAAACAATAATACTATTGTATTATATTTCTGACCATTTTATGTTTCCCATACACATATGTGTGTATGTACACATATTCAACTCCTATATATTACTTTTAGGTAATTAATAAAAAGTAAACCATTCAATATTCATATTTTATCAAAATATACCTAGTTTTTTTGGCCTGTGCTAACTTCTGATATACATTTTCCTCCAAATCAGTAATATTATTTTTAGAATACTTTTGTACAGTTTAGAAGACTTCCGTAGACTCTTGACCAAATTTTCACCAATAAGAAACAAATTAGTATAATATATTCTTATACACTAAAGAGTAAATATTTAGATGCTATGTTTAGTTAATACCTTATAATCTGTATGTGTTTTTATATTGCCCTGATAAATTTTGGTTATCAGTGGTATGGAGAGATGCCTGTGAAAATAATATAGCAAATTTCAGAGATGTGCCAATGAAAGTGTTTTCTATGATTATTGGCAAGTATTTGGTGAAGGAATAACGATGGGCCAGAACAGGGCAGTATTGCCTATAAACTGTGTCTTCAGTGAAACAAAAACAAAAACAAAAAACTAAAAACAAAACAAACCAACAGAAAAGCAAAACAGGAATGCAGCAAAGCCACACTCACCAGTTCGTGTATTTCTGCCCTCAGCATCTGCCCCACTCATCATCTGCCCCAGGACTTGAGCTATTCAAAGACCTTCCAGGTCTGCAATCTCAGACAAGTCCATGTTGTTGCTTCCTATTATCTTATAACTCTAGCTCCTGAGATTGAGAAAGTACAGATTTTCTTCACTCTCCAGCCTCCATGTTGACTGACCCAGCCTGTCACCATTTAACTAATTGTGGAAGGACTTTGGAACTTTGAGCTGGAAAAGCCATTGGGATGTTAAGAGCTCTGTGGGGTGTTTTGTAGGAGCTTGGAAGATAATGTTGAGAACAGTGCAGAAGATTGAGGACTGGCTTGTAAAATTTTAGAGGGAAGATTAAAGACTCTTATCAGGGCCATTGCTATTTTGACTATGAAGATTCTGTGGTTAGCTGGGGCTGAAGAAATTAGCTATGATTAACTACTAAAGCAAGCAAGCCAGTAAGCAGCATTCCTCCATGGCCTCTGCATCAGCTCCTGCTTCCTAACCAGCTTGACGTCCAGTCTTGACTTCCTTTAGTGATGAAAAGCAGCATGGAAGCGTAAGTTCAACAAACACTGCCTATCTACTTCTTATAATACTTTCATTGATTGCTTCATATATTTGGAAATGGCTTTGTGAAATGGGTTCATGTTTATCACACAGCTTTCTGAAAATGGACCATTTATCATTTGTTAAAATTCTTTGCTTTGTATGCTGATAAGTTTGACTCTTCCATGTACCTAAAATAATTATGACCAACCATCTTCACAGCAAATATTAAAAACTATTCTTTACTCTTAAAAACAAACAAACAAAAAACCCTTTCCTCCCCAGCTTTTATCTTGGTCATGATTGTGCTGGAATAGAAACTTTGGCAAAGACACTAATCTAACTAATATCTCCCAATTAACACTCAGTTGAATACTTTTGTTCTCCCTCAAAACACAATTGCTCTCAGAATTTAAGTTTCTTTTCCTTTCTTCTTTGTTATTTATTTATTTATTTATTTATTTATTTATTTATTTATTTATCTCTTCTGGAATTCCATGTAGGATGCCCTATTTTATACAAATGATTATGTGTTCACAGTTGCAAGAGTTTGACAGACCCCTTTTTTCTTTAAGATCTTGTTTGCTTTAAAGGATGCTTCTTAGATTTATTTTGGAGTCTATCCAGTGGAATGTGCCTGATTCATTAGTTATGATTGGGCTGACGATGTTATCCATCTTAGAAGAAAGTTTGATTAGCTTGGGATGTAAATTACTCAAATGTTTAAAGAGGTCTATGACAGTTTGCAGCTGTTCTAAGCCCTTCCTTTCCTGAGCATGTAAGCACAATGGACTGCTGATATCACACTCAGAAAAACTAAGTTGCCTGGAAGAGAGCTGGACAAGAGAAGGTATTATGGTATTGTGCAGGGAGCTCCGGGGTTCCAGCTTTGCCAGCCATCCTCAAAACTGTGGTGAACTTCCAGTATGGTGATTGTGTATCTTTAAGTGAACCTTCCCTCATAGATGTGATCCAAATGAAACACATCACTTGCCAATTCAGACACTGGTAATTGTAATGGCTATTCCTGGTTGTCAACTTGACTATATCTGTATTGAACTACAATCTAGAATTGGAAGGCTCAACTGTGATCCAGATCGTGAGGCTGGCAGATATAAGTTTCTGACCTGGATCTTGGCATGGAGATCTTAAGGCATAGTGGCTATGAATTCCAGGAGAGTAAGGCAAGATCTCTGAATTCAAGGTCAGTTTGGGGCAAACAAGTCCCAGATCTAGGCGTGGTGGTGCACACTTTAATCTGGTCTGCAGCTTTTGCTGGAGACCTTCATAAGGACATTGGAAGAAGGACCATCTGCTCTTCTCTGCCTGCTTGCATTTACTTGCCAGCACATCTGTCAGAATCTACTAGCCTTGTATACTGAACAAATACTAGATCCTTGGACTAGTATTTCCCATTCATAGCCGACTATTGTTGGGGAGCTGGACTACAGACTGTGCAAGTCATCATAACTAATTCCAGTACGATATAGAGACTATCCATAAGTTTTGTGACTCTAGAGAACCCTGACTAATACAGTGGTATTACTTTGGTCTTTCATTTGTTTCCTATTTGTTTCCTGTGATTAATCATTTGTTCATAATTGCGCAGGAATAATATACCTGAAGAGACACTCAACAAGTCATTGTGAGGCCATCATAAACTGAAAATATACAAAGGAATTCCACACTAATTTTTGAAAATCTGAAAAATCAAGTTGCTCAATTAATGTAAAGAACAGTAATTACTCTCAGAAATTATTAGGGAATCACTGAGTATCGGAAGCTAAAGCAAGGGGACAGTGATTGCCTTCAGGAATGAAAAATTTGAAATAATTGTGGTACTTATTTTTTTCCACATCTGTTCCTTGCAAATCACCATATGCTTCTCTAAAAAAAATAATTCCACACAATGTGAGTGGGGTCACTGAAAAGTGATAGGTGGACTTGGGCATATTAAGAGTACAATAAGACCGTAGTTTTCAAGTTCTTGAAATCCTCTCTGTCATACAGATAATGAGCATGTGTCAATGTCACATTTAACACATTAATGAAAGAACCAGAAGAGTGTAAAAGCTTGTTAAAACTGTGCAGAGCTGGTGCTGGTGTAACGTAGAAATAAATGCTGAAATAAGATTGCTAGTTTCTAAACCTATAAAGTTTCAGAGACTTTTAAACTACTCTTAGGCTAAAACTTAGTTGACATAATTATCCAAATATAGAACACACAAGGCTCTTGGGTGAAACTTTAGAAGACAGTAAATTACTTACAGAAGATACAATAATCAAAGAATAACTTTTGCCCTGCATTTCCCTTGAAGAGACCTAATAACAACAAGAAAGAAAAATAAAAAAAAGAAAAAGAAAGTTAGCTTTGTTAAAAATATAATATCATCAAGTTTAAAGAGTTTTCACTTTTGTTCATAGTATCTGAGGTAACTGAAATTAAACTCATTTTCTACTTATAATCAACACTGAAATTATCAAAAGCAAAGGTACTCAGGACGCTCTATGAATTAATGGCAAATTATTTGCTCTGCTGGCTGTGTTCATTTAGATAATTATAATAATTTGTAATTAATACAGTTGTAGTGTGTGTAAGTATGCAGTGTCAATAAACATAAAGCATAAGGTTACAGAACTACCTTTTATCTCCGAATATGGAAAATTAAAAGATTATTTTGTTATTTGTTTGTTTTAGCAGCTACAAGTCTGAGGTCCCACAAACAAGAGAGGTTCTGGTAACTGTTATGTATGTCAAAAGACTTCACAGATAACTCTTTCAAAACCACATGAGACTTAGCATTACACTGTACCAAGTAAAGCTGAAGTTTTAACATCATTTCTGGAATGTATATTGATTCAGTAGGGTAATAATTGAAAGGAGAACATAGATCTAAAATATGCAAATAATTATAATATAAGTAAAAATACAGAGGAAGTACAGAATATATCTATATGTTGTTGATACCTGAAATATATTGCTTTTGCGTGCTATGTGGCATGAAAATTAGATACTGAAGATGATATCTACTTGGCCATTTATCTTTTGGCATTTCTTTCTGTTATGCTTTGTCTCTCAAGTAAGGACATAAATAGTAGAAGTTTCCCTAAATGTATTAATTTCCCTAAACCATTTTGTAGAAATTATAATCTATACTCTAGAACCGAGCAATATTACTTAGAAAAAAATGTAAAAGTAATGTTGCCAATGCTCACACTCTGAGTTAGAACTGTCACTACAAAATCTTCATTGTCCTTCCACACTTTAAACAAGTTATGGGATCCTATTTTCTATAGTGACCTCCCCATTTTGTGCAGTTATGAATGTCCTATAGAAAGATGAAGGCCATTGTCATTACACTGCACACTCTGGTGAAATATTTTTTCATGGTTGTCTAGTATTTATTAACCCATATCAAAAATTGACAGTTTTCCCTAAGATGATGAGCATGATCAGAAAAACAAAATTTAAAAATAGTAAATGAGTTCTTCAGATGAGAAAACTATATTCAAGAAGAAAAAAGTAGAAACTCTCTCTATATATACATACTTACACATACTCATATTCTACACATACATATACATACAGTATAAATATATTTGTGTACTTGCATATACTCATGTATAAAAGAGTTGTATGTTTCTGTGTGATGTATATATATTCTTGGGTAAGAACAATGTGTGTTGTATATGGATAAAAGAGATCATTTTGGTCTTCTGCATCTATTATTCTACACCTTATTTTGAGACAATTTTAATTAATCAAACTATAACTTACCAAATGATTAATGAGTTATGCCAAGAGGCAAAAATGTTTCATCTATTCCTGCCCCACAAGTTGTGTGGTTTTAAACATGCCCTTCTGTTGTCTGACTTATTTCATATGAACTCTAGAATTCTAAAATCTGGTCATCATTTATGTAAAACTAAGGAAATCATATTTTCTTGCAATAAAACTTCCGATAGGCTCGAGAGAAGGCTCAACAATTAATAGCATGTGTTGTTGTTGCAATGGAATTGAGCTAGCCTACCAACACTCACATAGTGACGCAGAACCATTCTCATCTCCAGCTTTAAGAGATTCAAAGCCGCCTTCTGACTTCTGCAAGCACCAGGCATGCATAGAGTACACTTATGTACATAAAGGCAAAGCATATATATTAGAATTTATTACACATATATAATAAATTCTAATTTAATTCCAACAAATAATGTTCCGGACCAAATTTTATTTGATGTTTTTTATTGTGTATGGATCTTATGGTGCACAATTGCTGTCACAAAGTCATCTGCATTGAGAATACAATCTTTTAGTTCTTTCTCAAGTTTTGTAATTGTGTATGTCTCTGTTCATGTTCATGATATTAGCTTACACCAAGTGTCTATTCTTCACAAGAAAAGTAAAACCAGGGAAACTTCTTTAAGTTGTTTTATCGGGGATTTATTTTTAATATCTTGCTTTATTTTATTCCCTGAGAAACAAATTACAATTATTTATTTTGCATGTGTGTGTATGTGGGTAATCACATGCAATGGTATATGTAAATGTCAGAGGACAACTTATAGGCATTGGTTCTGTCTCTCTACTAGTTAGGTCTTATGGACCTAGGGATAAAACTAGATCACCAGTCATTATGGCAATATACCCTTAACTAGTACGCCATCACCACAACATTTGTTGTACCTGATATTTTTTCACTTCCAAGCTCAAGATAGAAATAAAAGTAGTACATGGTTATTTGAAGGAGAAATAACTAAACAAAATAATTTAAATAGGCTAAATATTTCTGGCTGGTATGATTAGGTTTTTCTCAATATCTGATATCTGATCTCAGAAGGATAGAGGTAGAATTGTGTTTGTGTGTGTGTGTGTTTGTGTGTGCATATTTGTTTATGTGTCTGTATTGTGCATGAGAGACAGAGAGAGATAGAAAGACAGAGACAGACAGAGAGAGAGAGAGAGACAGAGAGAGCGAGAGAGCGAGAGAGAGAGAATGAGAGAATGGGAGGATTGTGTGCACACTGTTCATAGGAGTAGCCTAGCTTAGTATCCTGGCCATCCGCCTATACTGTTTCCCACTTTTTCTCACTGAACCGGGAGGTAGGCTAGAGGTCTACCTACAAGCAAACCCCTGTGATACCTCCCAGCTGCTCATTAATATCTGTGGTATTACAAATTACATACACATGAAGGCATGTTCTGGTATTTTGAATGGATGATGCAATTTTAATTCAAGTCTTTATGCTTGTGAAGAAAGACTGTTACTCTTGAGTCATTTTATCCATCCCCAGAAGTAAATTTATAGTAAAAAATATTTTGTATTATATTTTTATTATTTTTGTTATTACAATGATGTCATTTTTCTCATCCTCCCTTCCAACCCCCCTTCTCCCGGTTGTTCCGTCATTTTCAAATGCATGGCCTACTGTTGTCATTAGCTGTTGATTTACTTTGCCAGTAACTAAATTTAAATCTAATACCCATAGTGTTTTCTTCTAAATTGTAAAATATAATTTGCTAACATTTTTAATCATATGCAATACAGTATCTAAAAAATGAGATTATAAATCGAGTATTATATTCTAGCGTAATTTAGGTAAGGATTAGTTAATCCATCTGTGTAGATATGATTTCGTTTTTGAATTCCAAGCCATGCTTTTCAAGTTGAAGGAGGGAACTTTTTATTATTTAGGACATCTAGAAAGAACAAAGATACCTTTCATGTTCAGAATTCTTTGAAATTTCAAATTTTCTGAATATAAGTTAAGAAAAAGTAATGGCATAAAAAAGATTTCCACCAAAGTTAAGGTAGTGCACAAGTCACTGGTTACTGAGATATATGCAAGTTATGAGGCATGTGGCCTCATTAAGTACATGTGGAAGACAGGAGTTTCTTTACACACTTCCAGAAAAGTAATGTAAATCTCTGATAAAACCACAAGAGCTTAGAAGTTTCTTGAAATAAAAAGAAATAGTCCTCATTAAGATAGTCAACCTTTATTATCTTGACAAATGACACAAAGCCTAAATTACCTTAAAATTTTGAACAAGTAATGATGTATACCAATTTTACAGTTTAAATATATCATACTACCATGCAAATAAAGTTTTAGCCACCTAAAACTGCAGGTGCTATTTTGCATTCTGGCCTTGTCTCTAAGAATCTAGTTAGATAAATGTAGTCATTGTATGTGTGTATGTATATATGTATACATGTATATATATATATGTATATGTATTTATATGCATATATTATAATTAGCTTATTCCTTTCTTAATATGTGTGTAAAATGGATCCATGCTGTGGCATTTGAGAATAGGATCTACTCTAATGCTAAATGCATGGTGGCAATTCAAAAAATGTTATATCTCTGATCACAGTGCACCTTCAGTTAAAAAGCAAGGAGAAATTAATGTGCATGGTCACTTCTCACTTTTTACCGTTTACATATTTTAGGACTAAAGACCATGGTATGGTGCTGTTCACACCCAGAGTTTTTGTTTTTCTTTTCTTTTTTTTTTCCTTTTTTGTTTTGTTCTATTAAACTTCTCTAGAAGTTCTCATGGACATACCCATCTGGAGGTATATTTTTCTAGGCAATTATAAATTGTACTGAAATGATTATCAATCTTAACCATATTCCTTGTCAACTTGACACCCAAATAGATATCTGAAAGATACTATTCTACTACTAACCCAAAGCCTGAAGGACATCTACATAAGTAAAATGTATTCAGTTCAAATGGTAGGAAGCACGTCTTCTTTAATATTTCAGCATGATTTAGAAACAAAGTATCTATCTTCTCTGAGGCTTTGAAAATCAAAATAATATTTCTCATATAAAATGGATTTTAGTAAAGATTCAGCATGTGATACAGAAACATTGAAATTATGCAAGGCAAATACTCCATCCTGTAATTCTAAATCCAACACCTTGTTCTTGTGATGTAAACATCTGGGCTTTATCAGCCTCAATATCACCACTCATCTATCTCTCTGCCTTCACATATGCAGTCTCCCTCTTGTAACTGATTTGATTCTGTGGCTGAAGCTTAATTCAGTGTAATATTCCCTTCTCCTGGTATCAGTAACTCCTTTGGGTTTATATGTTAACTTACTTTTTCCCTTTATAGCTTATGTAATAATCTCCTGGGCTTCCTTGGAAGTAATTCAATTCTGTCACACATCACTTAATCACATTGGTTCCCATGAACTCAACATGGGCAGAATGAAGCCAGGTTCTTTGCCAGTATATAGTATAACGGTTCTTTAGAATACTTTATGTTCCCCTCTGCAATATTATAAAGCAGGGTTTGTCTTTCTACATTTCTTTTGTTATTTAGTCCAAAATATTTATTCCAAACTCATAACACTCCACATTTTCTCTACCCAAAGCATAATATTTTTCTAGCTTTATCTCCAGATTATTCCACATGCTTCTAACAAACCAATTATAAAGATGTATAATCTCATGATCAGGTTGATCAATGTAACCTCATTCTTGGTACCAGTTTTCTGTATCAGTTTCATTCTCAGTGCTGGAACACAATATATACCATACGACTCTGTGGTGATTTGAACAGAAAGTATCTCTAAAGGTGCATAAGGACTGGAACTATTAGGAGGTTTGGCCTAGTTGGTGGACATGTGTTAGTGGAGATAAGTTTTGAGGTTTAAAATTCTAATATCAGGCTTCATGTTATTCTCTTACTCTTTCCTGCTAATCTGTATATAGAATTCTCAGCTATTATTCAGCACCTTGTCTGCTGCATGCTATCATGCTTCGTGCCATGAAGACATTAGGCCAAACCTCTGAACTGTAAGCTATCCTCAATTAACTGTTTTCCTTTATAAGAGTTGCTGTGGTCATGGTGTATCTTCACAGCAATAGAAACACCAATTAAGACATTGCTTAAGCATAGAAATATTTAATTTCCTTTACATGCTGAGGGTACAGACCATCATCAGTGGAAAGGCGTGAATGCAGAAGGACAATGGAATAATTAGTCACACTGCATGTCTTGTCAGAAAGAAAAAGGAATACTTTTGTTAGTGTCTCTTTCCTTTCTGTTGTCTGGATCCATAAATTATATTATAGTGTAACTCTAATTTTGAAGGATAGCCAACCCCAGTTAAACATCACTACAAATATTTTCATAGAACTATTTTGGATTTCATCTCCTATGTGATTCTAAATTCTCTTAAGATGGCAATCAAATCAATTCTCATAAGATTTTCTTATTTTTCTTTTCTATAATCAAATAACCACTTTTATTATAAAAATTTGATTGTGTCATGAATATTAACAATATATATGAAAGATTAAAAGTATCCTGCATATGTTGGATATTAACCCTCCAACTGATGTAGGATTGGTAAAGATCTTTTCCCAATATGTTGGTTGCCGTTTTGTTCTATTGACATAGTGTCCTTTGCCTTACAGAAGCTTTGCAATTTTATGAAGTCCCATTTGTCAATTCTTGATCTTAGAGCACAAGCCGTTGGTGTTCTGTTCAGGAACTTTTCTCCTGTGCTCATGTGTTTGAGACTTTTCCCCAATTTCTCTTCCATTAGATTCAGTGTATCTGGTTTTATGTGGAGGTCATTGATCCACTTGGACTTGAGCTTTGTACACAGAGATAGGAATGGATCAATTTGCATTCTTCTACATGTTGATCGCCAGTTGAATAAGCACTAATTGTTGAAATGCAGTCTATTTCTACTGGATGGTTTTATCTCCTTTGTCAAAGATCACGTGACCTTAGGTGTGTGGGTTCATTTCTGGGTCTTCAATTCTATTCCATTAATCTACCTGCCTTTCACTGTACCAATGCAAATAGAGAGCTTATATTTGATATATACAAAGATCTCAAGATGTTAGATCCAGAGAACCAAATAACCCTATTAAAAAATGGGTATAGTAAGCATAAGCCAATGTGCCATTTTTATGTGACTTTTGTATACTAGAGTGCTGGTGATAGTTTGGACAGTCAAAAATGTTTTCATAAGTATTTATTACTGACTTCATAAGGAACTAGAATAATAGTCAGTCACCTTACATTCTATCAGAGATCCTGGTTAGCTTGTGAACATGTCCAGAGAATTTAAATAAGAAAAATAAATAAATAAACACAATGAACTAATTTGTTTGACAGAGGATATTTCCAACAGCATTGCAAGCTAGGATGTGGCATAATTATTGACCATTTTCTGTTCAAAGGCTTACAGTGAAAGTACTGATTAAAATATAGAGTTCAAATATGTAGAGCGCATACAATCCGGGGAGGGGGGGGAAGGATTACTAGAACATGGAAAGTTACATTTAAGGCATGTTTTCACAAAATATCCATACTTATTGACAAGATTCTTATCATTATATAGGAACCTTCCATTCTGTACTAGAAAATATAAAAAATGACTTGAGGGTAATATCTAATTCAGTATAATCTCTTGAATTTGCAAATACAGGTATTTTTGATAACTATAACCATAATTGAAGACTGCCTAGGTGCATTTGGAGCTTACAGGAGAGCTTAGCATTATTAATGTAGTCCTATTTCTCAAGCATGTAGAATACAAGAGTAATGGGGTTAATGAAAATTCCTAGAAAACAAAACAAATACCACTATCACCAACAACAAAATCTCTGGAAATCTAAGCAATATATAGCAAGGAAGGTTCTAGTGGACGTGATTGAGGGGTCAATGTTTAAAGCATTGAAAGTGAAGCCTAAGCTTTGTTGGAAAGATGATGGGATGGTGAACATCCTAACAGCATTGAATTTCACCCAGAGAATTCTTAGGTCTGAAGAAAGCTATTCCAACGAAGATTTCTTTTTTTTTTTTTTTCCAGATAGCAATGTTATAGAAGCAGAACTGGCTAAGTATAATGGAATCTACATGATATGTCCAAACTATCGAGATGTAGTTCATGAAATTAAATATTGTTTAAAATTTTTTGTTTGTTTTGTTCTTAGTCCCAGTTCTGCTTTGGTTCTATGTTTTCTTGCTTTGTTCTCATTTCTCAGTTTTGAAATGGATGTGTTGACTCTGGGTCATTGTGCATTTGAAATGTGCATTGTGATATTTTGTTTTATAGTACTATCTGATAGGAGTTTGACTGGATCAGGTGAAGACCTATGGTTATTTGATATTTGGACAGTGTTGAACTGTTAAGTCTTTCAAAATAAAGAGAAGTGCAAGAGCTTATGAGATCCAGAGATAGAATATTTTTGTTTCAGTTTGAAGTGTTTACCATTGGATCATAGTCTTAACTAGTGGATCCCTGGATATAATGTTCAGTGTAGAACCTTCTTGACATAGGGCATAACTTTCAGTTATAGGCTACAAAGGATGAGTCTTCACTTCTGTGTTAGAGATACATGTGGAGATGGGAGGAGGAGGGGAAAAGTTTGACATGACCAGTTACAGGGGACAGGGAGAGAGGAGAGAAGCCCTAAGTGCCAGCAGAATGAATGGAAATATGCAACATTAGGTGATAGGAGGTCGGTTGCCTTCTAGAAAGAACTAGAGACATGGGAGGTGAGGGACCCTCAGGAATCAAAGGAAGGGACCTTAATATAAAATGCCCAACAGTGGGGAGAGGGAACTTGCAGAGTCTACCTGCAGCAGATAGACAAGACATCAAGTGGAGGGATAGGGTTGCTATCCCAGTCAAAAACTCTGACCTAGAATTGTTCCTGTCTACAAGCACTGCAGGGACAAAAATTGAGAAGACAGGGAAAGGAGGTACAGTAACCAGCTCAACTTGGGATCTAACTCAAGGTCAGGCTCCAAGGCTTGACACTATTACTGATGCTATGGTGGACTTAAAGACTGTAGTCTCACATGGCTGTCCTAAGAGGCCCAACAAGCAGCTGACTGATACAGATGCTGATACTTACACCCAACCATTGGACTGAAATTGTGGAACCCTGTGGTTGAATTAAGGAAAGGCTGGGAAAAGCGAAGGAGGGAGGCAACCACATAAGAAGACAGTAGACTCAAGTAATCCAGACCCCTGAGATCTCTCAAACACTCAGTCACCAACAAGGCAGCATACATGAGCTGGTCTGAACCTCCCCACCACCACCACTCCCCAACATATACACAGCATTAGACTACTTTTTCTGGCCTCAGTGGGAGATGTGCCCAACCTGAGGCCCCAGAGATCTGGAGGCCTGGCACATGGGAGGATCCTCTTGGACACAGGGGAATGGAGGAATTTGATGAAGAACTGTGGTAGGGCAGAAGACCAGGAGAAGGGGGAAAGAATGGATTGTAAATAAATAAAAGTATTTTTTTTTTTTTAAAAAGAAACTAATGATAAAGTACTTTGGCTTGTGCTTTAAGATGTTGCAGTTCATTGTTATATGACTCTATTGCTGTGTATCTAATGCAGGGTTCAACCTCATACCAGGAGTGGTATGGTCAAACAAAGCTATTAATCTCACTTGTAGCTGGGAGCAGAGATATAAAATAAGAAATCAGGCAAACAGTTATATTCCTCCAGGATACAAGTGAAATAAATCTTTCAACAAGATTCTACTTTCTATTTTTTCACAACTACTCGACAATGACATTATATTTGAATTCATGACAGAATTGATCCTTTGATTAGATCAAAGCCCCTGGGCTACAATCACTTTCTATAAGTTTATCAGCTGGCTACTACTTCATTAGCAAAAGATACTGAGAGGGAGAGTGGATATATGTGATATCTAAAACCTGACAGGATACAATTTGTGAAGAATCTCTGTTGTATACTCATTGTAAATGTTGGACTTTGTTATACCTATATTCTAGAATTATTCAAGAACATAGATAATATATTTCCCATTAATCAAACTTGTTCTTTGTGCATTAATTTTCTATTTTGTCTCTACATATAGGAATATCACATCAGATATCTTACATCTACCAAGAACTAGGATATGATTAATTGGATTGTCCCCTTTTAAACACATTACCCATATATTACCAATTTTGAACTATACTACATGTAAGAAATGCATAGCTCAGTTATTGATTTTTCATAGACAAACCCAATTTTATTAGATGATACATATATATCAATGATTATCAAATTCTGATATCAGTGATTCTGAAGATGATTCTACATATTTCTGTTTTTATTAAATATTCATCATTTGTTTCTGTAATATAAAGATTGCCTACCTTAAAGTAATATTTTAACCTTGCTTATATTAAGCACTTACAATGTAGCATAAAGTGGGTGGAAATGAGAAGGGGCAATGAATACAAAGAACACAGAAGAATAAGCAATGCCTAAGAAAAACAACTAAAACTTAAAACAAAAACCTAGAAAGAGACAATAACAGCCACAACAGAAAGCACTACTCATGGTCAGTAATATGCATCAGCACCATAGATATACAGGGAGACAGTGGAAAGCCTACCTTTAGTAAGTTTGTTTTGGAAAGTCATGCTTGAAGGTAAGTAGGCTTAGTTTATAACACACTTCAAGTGTTACCTTTTAAATATGCTACTGACATTTATTTTTTAATATTTATAAAATTACGTCAGGTTTAAGATTTAGATTAATGATAGAGTATTTTCTAGCATATGTAAAACCCTAAGTTGGATTATCAACTTAGGTTGAAATTGGCCTGAGTCTGGTTGACACTATGACGGGCTGTAAAATAGCAGCTAAGGAGACCAGGCCTGAGTTTCTGCTTCCCAGAACCAGGCAAGTCAGTTACTGGAACAACTGCAGGCTTATGTAAAAGGGACCCCATACCCAGTTTGCAAAAAGATAGTTAGCCAAGCTTGCAGCCAAGAGGTCTAGAGCTATCCCTCCTTGACATGAAGAAAGAATTGTTAGTGATATACGTTTAAATCAAGACCCTAATCATTCATAGCAACACCTAAACCCCCAGAGATAGAACCCACTAATCAAGATATAGATTACCTACTCCTCCTTAATGTTCTATCTTTTGGCTTTAAAACTAAATCTGTGAATTCAGTTGGGGTCCTTCCATCCCCCATCCTGATGGAATTGGGCCCCTGCCTGAAAGAATTTGTTCAATAAATGTTCTTTGCATTTGCATACTATTTGAGGCTGGGGTATCATACTTCAATGATTTTTGGTCCCTACCAATCAACACTGTAGCCAAAAATATTATGTTTTATAAAAGCTATATGGTATTTAATTTTATGGTATTTAAATAACAAACATTGTTAATTAAAATTATTATCTGTCTCTGATTTTCTTGGAGGTTTTATATTTTCTTTGCAGAGAAAACAAAATGTGAACCTGTCATTTTTTTTTAAGAATAAGAAAATACAGCTTTCTCCTGTGGCAGGTAGGAACAAATAAAGAGACCAACAGTCAGTCATTATGCTGAGAGTGAGAAATCCTGGAGGGGATTATTTCCAAAAAAGCCTTCACTTCATGACTCAGGGGACACTTTGGATGAGGAGACAGAAAGAGGGAAAGTACCACAGGGGGTGGAGGACACCAAGGAAACAATATCTTCTAAATCAATGTAATAGACTAGTTGATGAAATCATGGGGCAACATGCACAGTGCCTAGAGGGTTTGCATATATTATGTTGGATCTCAAAGGACATGTGGGAACATGTCCCATTTCTTAACCCAAAAGCTACTTCAAAAAGCTACTAACCCAAAAGCCACTTGAAAAGGAAATTTTATTTACCTTGAAAAGAATATCACTGGAAAAACAAACTACTCTTAAGAATAGGTGACATGCCCATCAGTCAGCCAAATTTGAAAGGGCAAATTTGGAAGTTCTTTGTCTCATAACGTTAAGTCAGAACTTTTCCTACTTCTTTTTAAAATTTATCTTATTAGTGTTTATTTTTCCTTCCTAGTTTATTATTTCACACACACACAGGTTCCTTGTGCATATATTATGGTATACAGTTTAGTGTTTTTATGGTATAAAAAGACAGCAAAGTAACCATGTATGAATTTAGTGAATTCAGGACTAAATACATGTATAGAGAAATATTGATCTGTGAAGTATTTTGTGCTTACTCTTTGTAACAATAATGTATGCCACATACTGACATGATGATTAGAATCAATTGGCATTTTTATTTTGTGATCCACACTGATTTCATATTGATAAAAATGTAATTCAAAGCATATATTTTAAATGATTACAGTTATAATTTCTTGACACAATCAAGATTCTTTCACTTAAGCTGTGCTAGTTTTACTCTGAATAGGACAATATTTCATTTTCTATTCTGTTTAGCAGTTCTTAGATATCAAAATTAAATTTTAAGTTGTGACTAATGCACTAGAGGTCCAATGCTGCCTGTGTTTCAGACACAATATCTGTGGACCTTGTAGTTCTCATACCTAAATATAGTTTTGAAGCTATTGTTTTTTCAGAAATCTTTAGTTTCATTTATTGGAAAATAATTGAAAATGAGACTTACAGTTTTTCATTGATTTTAAAAGCCAATTTTTTGGGCAAATATGGGAGGAATTTTTGTGATAAGCTGTCAACATCATTAACATATAAGAAAAATATATCACCTTTTTCTTTTTATTTCACATGTAAGAGACAGTCCCACTCAAAGGGAAATGTGTCTGTTGTTCACACTCTTCCTCTGCACTCTAGGATATATCATTTAACTTTGAGTGCTCAGTGTCACACCTCTGAAACTTGCTGAGCTTGGCAATCCTGGCATGAATCCTTGACAGCTTGTCAGGCCTAAGGCAAATGCATGTAATATTCCTTTCTGGTAATTAATAATTAATTACAGTTCATTAATCTGTAATGAATGGTGGTTTGGAACAGTATAGCCTCAAAAAAAAAAAAAGTAAAACAAAATCATTGTTATTTTAAAAGGCACTTTCCAGCTGAATTTCTTTTTATAAGTCTATTTAATTCTCAGTTTAATTTTGAAAGTCATCAAGATGAGAGCAGTGCAGAGACATGATGAAATGGCAAGATAGTTGTCACCTGACCTCAGTGAAGTTTGTCGTTAGAGGAACTCTGAGCCTTTCATAAAATTTAAATCAAGAAGTACACTTATTGTCAAGGTAAGAAAACCAAATACACCAAGGTCAGTTAGTTTTCTAAGAGAGAATGCTTTCATCTTAAATATCAAAAAAAAAAAAATAATAACCTGCAGATTTTTCTGTACTGCTATGAGAAAGCTATTGTCTACACTGTCTCAGATATGTGCGTGTGTGTGTGTGTGTGTGTGTGTCTGTGTGTGTCGATGTGTGTATAAATATTCAAAGCAATAGCACATTCTACTGAAAAATAAGAAAAGAAGAAAAAGTTGATGAAATCTTTTTAATAAATGTGAATCATTAGACATTATTTGTGTTCAGCTTTGTTCTTCAGATATTCACAGTGTCATCATTTGTAATGACAGTGTGTTGAGTGCTTACTTGATGGGAAAGCTAAAATCTCCCTTACATGACATTTATAGAAGTTGTGAAAGAAAGTTTTTAAGGTGCCCCTTAAACTATTGAATCTACTGTCATTCTTCAGTGTGCAGAGATAATGCTTCTTTGCTCACATGAAAAAATCACTTCAGAATTCCTCAATGCACAGGAAAATAATGCCTTTACAATCACTGCAAAAACAACAGAAGATGTAGAAAAGATCCTCACACATATTTGAATAAAAGCAGAGCATATAATTACCAGTATGTACAGCTATTCATATCATCTCTTATTAGTTTCACATAAATCCTTGCATCAGAAGATGATTTTGTGCAATGGTGTACTATATGGAAAAGATTTCCACCTGTTCCCCAATGTCTAACTTACAAATCTCAGAATGTTTAATTTTGCATTGTCCTAATAAATATTTCAAATTTATCACATTTATTTTGGTTGACTTTACACTAACTGCAACAAGATCTTTAATTTACTACATTTTTTTTTTCATCTCTGAAAATATAAATTTTTGTCAGGGCTCAGAGATTTTAAAAATACAAATTCTACCTTTTAGCGTTTTAAATATAATGCAATACATTTAAATAGTTAATAACAAAATACTTTACCTTCTCTTATCTAACACACTATCTTTTTGTTAATTTTGGATTTTGTTCTTTGGCTTTATACTTTGTGATGACAAACATGATTGAGAACACAAGGACGTTGCTAATGGTAAAGGAGCTTATAGATTAATCCATTTATACATTCATTATATTAGTGAATGGAAACAATGTGATATTTTCTAACTGCACTATCATCTGTGTCACAACAGTTGTAATTGTATTCAGTATTGAGTAATATATTTGGTAGTAAAGAAATTATGTACCAGAAACAAAACATTTTTCATTTTTATCTCATAATTTGAGGACTATGTTCTAGTTTTTCATTTCTATTTTCCTTTTCCTTTTTATTCCTTTCCTCAATTTTATTACAGGAAATAAGATAGCAGTAGGCAGTGGTAGTAAGTATCTAGAACATGATCAGTCTCCTGGAATTCCTCTCTTGAAAACATTTCATATGATTTCTAAACATATGCTGGAGTCCATGTTTCCCATGATCGTATACTTAGTCACAAAACAAGCCCCAACATATAAAAGAAGATTAAAATAATCCCATACATTCTATCAGATCACCATGAACTAGAGCTGGATTTCAACAAAAACAAAAGAAAGCTTCATTGATACTGAACAAATCTTTATTCAATAATAATTTGGTCAGAGAAGAAATGAAGAAATTAAAGACTTTCTAGAATTCAGTGAGAATGAAAGTACAGCATACCTAAACTTACGAGACACAGTGAAAGTACTCAGAGTGACATTTATAAAGAAATTAGACAGATCCTATTCTAGCAACTTAAAAGCACACCTAAAAACTCTAGAACAACAACTAAAACAACAAAAAAAGCATATATACCCAAGAGAAGCAGACCATGGAAAATAGTTAAATTCAGTGCTGAAATCACCCAATTAGAAACAAGGAAAAAAAAATGCTGGTTCTAGGAGAAAATCAAAAAGATAGACATTTACCCAAAATAACTAAAGGGCACAAAAACAGTCTCCAAATTTTCAAAGTAGGAAATGAAAAGTAAGACATAACAACAGAAACTGAAGAAATTCAAAAAATCATCAGATCCTTCTACAAAAACCTATTCTCAACAAAATTGAGAAGCTAAATGAAATGCATGATTTTCTTGACAGATACTATGTTACAAACTTAAATAAAAATCAAATAAGCTAGACAGTCATATAACCCCTAAAGAAATAGAAGCAGTCATTAAAACCTCCCTGCTATAACAAACTTAGAAATGGAAAGGGAGAGACATAACAACAGATTCTGAGGAAATTCAAAAAATTATCAGATCCTACTATAAAAGCCTATAATCAACAAAATTGGAAAATCTGGATGAAATGGACAAGTTTCTAGAGAGATAACAAACACCAAAGTTAGTCAGGATCAGATAAACCATCTAAACAGTCCCATAACCCCTAAAGTAATAGAAGCAATCACTAAAAGTCTCCCCCAACCAAAAAAAGCCCAGGCTCAGATGGGTTCAGTGGAGAATTCTATCAGACCTTCAAAGAAGACCTAATACCAATACTCTTCAAGCTATTCCAGAAAATAGAAACAGAAGGAACACTACCCAATTCATTCTACGAAGCTACAGTTACACTGATACCAAAACCTCAGAAAGACCCAACAATAAAAGAAAACTTCAGACCAATTTCTCTTATGAATATTGATGCAAAATTACTCAATAAAATTCTCGCAAACCGAATCCAAGAACAAATCAAAGCGATCATTCACCATGATCTAGTAGGCTTCATCCCAGGGATGCAGGGATGGTTCAATACCGGGAAATACATCAATGTAATCCACTACATAAACATACTCAAAGAAAAGAACCACATGGTCATTTCATTAGATGCTGAAAAAGCATTTGACAAAATTTAACATCTCTTCATGATAAAAGACTTGGAAAGATCAGGAATTCAAGGGCCATACCTAAACATAGTAAAAGCAGTATACAGCAAACCAGTGGCTAACATAAAACTAAATGGAGAGAAAATCGAAGCAATCCCACTAAAATAAGGGACTAGGCAAGTCTGCCCTCTCTCTCCCTATCTATTCAATATAGTACTTGAAGTTTTAGCTAGAGCAATTAGACAACAAAAGAAAGTCAAAGGGATGGAAAGGAAGAAATTAAAATATCACTATTTGCAGATGATATGATCATATACTTAAGTGATCCAAAAAACTCCACCAGAGATCTGCTACAGCTGATAAACAACTTCAGCAAAAGGGCCGGATACAAAATTAACTCAAGTAAATCAGTAGCCTTCCTATACTCGAAGGATAAACATGCTGAGAATGAAATCAGGGAAATGATACCCTTCACAATTGTCACAAACAATATAAAGTATCTTGGTGTGACTCTAACCAAACAAATGAAAGATTTGTATGACAAGAACTTCAAGTCTCTGAAGAAAGAAATCAAAACAGACCTCAGAAGATGGAAAGATCTCCCATGCTCATGGATTGGCAGGATTAATAAAGTAAAAATGGCCATCCTGCAGAAAGCAATCTACAGATTCAATGCAATCACCTTTAAAATCCCAACTCAATTTTTCATAGACTTAAAAAGATTAATTCTCACAAATAATTTTGTTTTGGGGGTAACAAAAAACGCAGGCTAGCAAAAACTAATCTCAACAATAAAAGGACTTCTGGGGGAATCAGCCTCCCTGACCTTAAGCTATACTACAGAGCAGTAGTAATAAAAACTGCATAGTATTGGTTCAGTGACAGGCAGGTAGATCAATGGAATAGAATTGAAGACCCAGAAATGAACCCATATACATAGGGTCAAGTGATCTTTAACAAAGGAGCTAAAATCATCCAGTGGAAAAAAGACAGCAAATGGTGTTGGTTCAACTGGTGGTCTTCATGTAGAAGAACACAAATTTATCCATTTCTATCTCCCTGTACAAAGCTCAAGTCCAAGTGTATCAAGGAATTCTACATAAAACCAGATACACTGAATCCAATAGAAGAAAAAGTGGGGAAGTCTTGAACACTCGGGCACAAGGGGAAAGTTCCTGAACAGAAGACCAATGGCTTATGCTGTAAGATCAAGGGTCAACAAATGGGACCTCATGAAATTGCAAAGCTACTGTAAGGCAAAGGGCACCACTGTCTATAGGACAAAACGGCAACCAACAGATTGGGAAAAGATCTTTACCAATCCTATATACGATAGAGGGCTAATATCCAATATATACAAAGAACTCAAGAAGTTAGACTCCAGAGAACCAAATAACCCTACAAAAAATGGGGAACAGTGCTAAATAGAGAATTCTCAACTGAGGAAACTCATAGGGCTGAGAAGCACCTAAAGAAATGTTCAACATACTTAGTCATCAGGGAAATGCAAATCAAAACAACCCTGAGATTCCACCTCAACCCAGTCAGAATGGCTAAGATCAAAAACTCAGGTGACAGCAGATACTGGTGAGTATATGGAGTAAGAGGAACACTCCTCCATTGCTGGTGGGATTGCAAGCTGCTACAACCATTCTGGAAATCAGTTTGGCAGACCTTCAGAAAAATGAACATAATACTATCTGAGGACCCAGCTATACCACTCCTGGGCATATACCCAGAAGATGCTCCAACATGTAATAAAGACACATGCTCCACTATGTTCATAGTAGCCATATTTATAATAGCCAGAAGCTGGAAACAACCCAGATGTCCCTCAACAGAGGAATGGATACAGAAAATGTGGTACATTTACATAACGGAATACTACTTAGGTATTAAAAACAATGACTTCATAAAATTTGCATGCAAATGGATGGAACTTGAAAATATCATCCTGAGTGAGGTAACTTAGTCACAAAAGAATAAACAAGATAGGTACTCACTAATAAGTTGATCTTAGCCCAAAAGTTTGGAATACCCAAGATTTAATTCAAAGCAACCCTTGGACTGAGCGTTGTGTCCCAGATGGAGTGGTTGGAGAAGGGACTGAAGGAACTGAGGGATTGGAGGGACCCATGGTTCTGGCCACATATTTTGTCAGGCCATGGTTTCAAGTTTGTTTCTGGATGAGCTAAGGTTTGAACATTGCAGGCCCAATGGGCTGTCCTCAGCCCACAAGGGATGGCAATTGTTTGCCTAAGCTCCTAGAATACAGCTTCTAACAAGTGGCTACATCTCTCCATAGGTCTGTGACATTTGGTCACATAAAAAAGGGTCACGCCCCCAAGCCATGACCCTGCAGCCCCAAGCCATCCCCATGTTAATAAGAAACCTCAAGACTTAGCCCCGCCCCTTCCCAGTTACTATTTCTGCCTAGCTTCTCCCAGAGGTGATGGGGAACAAGTCCATCCACGCCACTCAACATGAGGACAATAAACATTTTAGAATTATGGACTGTATTCACCTTGACCCACCATGGGAAGCGAGGGATCCGGCCTTAGATTAAGGAGCCACATCTAATCTCACAAGGAAGGCATTTGGAGTTTGAGCTTCCCGAAGGCCACCACATACACCCAAACCTAAACAACTAGCTGGTGCCCCAAGGCTCGCAAACATGGTCCAGCGGCAGGATGTCAGCTGTGTTCTGTGACCCCATTTCTAGCCCATCACAGCAAATGGTGGCGTCCACGATGTCCAAAGCCTGAAAACTCCAGAGCCAGGTGAGGTGTTCCCTGGGAAGGCTACCACTCCTATTTCCACGGTCAAGGCCTGCAAAGACTTCCCACAGCCTGACCTGCCCATCTGGACTGTGGGCGGAGGTGCGTGCCCACTTCCTGCATGTCCCGTGTCCCTCCCAAAGCAGCAATGCCTGGGACAGGTAAGCAGGACTTCTCTCCACTGCACCACTTATTCCCACAATATGTGGCAGAGGAGGGCCTTGTTGGCCATCAGGAGGAGGAGAGGCCCTTGGGCCTGAGGGTGTTAGATGCCCCAGTATAAGGGAAGGTGAAGGAGGGAAGACAGGAGTGGGTGGGTGGGGGAATACCCCCATAGAGGCAGGGGGAGGGAGGAGGGAATAGGGGGTTTCCAAAGGGGAGACCTGGAAAGGGTGAAATATATGAAATGTAAATAAAGTATCAAAAAAAAAAAATCTAGCTAAAACATTGCCCAGGGCCAGATACTTTTAGTGCAGAATTCTCTCAGACCTTCAAAGAAGAGCTAATACCAATTATTCCACAAAATATAAACAGAAGGATCACTAACTAGTTCATTCTATGAAGCCACGAACACTCTGAATCCTATGCCACACAAAGAACCAAGAGAGAAAGAGAGTATCATTCACTCATAAATATCAATGCAGAAATATTCAATAAAATTCTTGCAAACCAAGTACAAGAATATATCAAAACCATCATTTACCACGATCAAGTAGGCTTCATCCTAGAGATGCAGGGATGGTTCAATATAAGAACATCCATCAATGTAATCCATTATATAAACAAATTAAAATAAATAAACCACATGATCATCATTAGATGCTCAAAACTCCTTTGAAAAAAATCCAATACACTTTCATGTAAAAAACCTTGGAAAGATTGGGAATTCATGGCATATATCTAAACATAATAAAAGCAATTTACTGCAAATTAACTCTCAAAGTACTCAAAGTACTTTGAGATACTTCAAGCAATCCCACTAAAATCAGGGACAATGTAAGGCTTTCCTATGCAATAGAGTACTTGAAGTTCTAGCTAGAGCAACTAGACAACAAAAGGAGATCAAGGGATACAAATTGGAAAGGAAGAAGTCCTTATTTGCAGATGGTATGATACTTAAATCAGTTTTTAAAGTCTTTATGCTTTTGCTTTTGTGATTAGTGAAGTTAGCGTGGCACATGTATACAACAAACTAAGGCAAATATATTTTAATCTAAATAGAAAATTATGTTTGTTTCTCAGGAACAATAATTCTAAATAATTTTATAGAAATTATCACATTATTAGAGTTTAGAAAACAAAAGAGACCAAACTCTCATATTTCTAACACAAATATGTGCATCTAAAATTTATGTTTATTTAAATATTTAAATAGTTTCTTTAGCATTATTATAAAATGTTGTTTTTAAATATATTTACTTAAATATATTTAAATAATATTCATACTCTCAAAATTTATAAACTGCATTTTTGTTCTTACTCAAATGGTTTAAATAGGAATGATTATAGATCTATTAATGAAACACAAAACTTATTTTGAGACACTGGAGCTCAATGATTGGCTAACCAAGATAGCCAATGATAGCCAGAGATTCATATGTTTCAATCCCCTAACACTGTGTTTACCGTTTTCCATGGTAATGTCCAGTTTTTAATGTAAGTGTTAATTCAGGTTTATGCTTGTGCAGCCAGCACTGAATAACCTGAGTAAATAATTGAACCCTAAAATATATTCTACAAATATTGGATCATTAGAAAATTTAGCAAATAATATTGACATTCAAGGCACAATTGATTATAGTGAATTAATATATAATAATACTAATTTTCCTATAAAGAGATGGAGGAAATATTAGATGTAGGAGGTTCAGATTAAAAAGTCTAAGAAGAGTAGTAAAACAAAATAATTAAAATTTATTCTGTATTTATAATTGTATTGACATAATTAATGTGCTTTTTCTTCATAAATCTCAGATAGTGAATAAAGAGAAAAAATAAATTCCATAAATATTATTTTCAAATCAATACACATAAGTAAATTAGATATTAAAACATAACTAAATTTCTTCATGATTGGAAATTTTAAATTGATATATTGTTGCTTGAAGTATTGTATTGTATACATTATTAAATATTTTACTTGTGTTTCATATTATTTTTCTTATATTTATTATATATTTCATATATTAATATATTTCCATATTTGCATGTGTGTATAGAAAGAGAAAGCTAAGCTAGCTAAATTAATTTGTTCATTCTTTTGTCATGATCATTCTATTTCTGTTTAAAAATATCAGAATGGAAGATTAACTATTTACATATTACTCAAGAAATAGCTTATAGACGTATTAATATAGGGCTTTGTGCTATCTCACAGATCCAGCAAGCCTGTGTGTGGGTTCAGGAAACACTTTTTTAAAAATATACTTAATTCCACCAGCAATGGAGGACAGTTCCTCTTTCACTGCATTCTATCCAATATGAGCTATCACTAGAGTTTTTGATCTTGACCATTTTGATTAGTAAAAGGTGGAATCTCAGGGTTGCTTTATTTGCATTTCCCTGAAGTCTAAGGATTTTGAAATTTTCTTTAAGTTCTTCTCTAAGATTAGAGATTCCTTTGTTTTGAATTCTCTGTTTAGCTCTTTATTGCATTTTTTTTTTTATTGGGTGGTTCAGGTTTTTTGAAGGTTAAATTCTTCAGTTCTTTAAATGTTTTGAATATTAGCCCTCTATCAGATGTGGAGTTAGTGAAGATTTCTTCCCAATCTGTAGGTTGCTGATTTGTCCTACTGACTATGTTATTTGCCTTACAGAACCTTTTCATTCATTAGATCCCATTTATCAATTCCTGATTTTACAGTCTGAGCCATTGCAGTTCTATTTAGGAAATTTTTTCCTAGTGACAATGAGTTTGAGACTCTTTCCCACTTTCTCTTCTATTACATTCAGTGTATGTGGTTTTATGTTGAGGTCCTTGATCCACTTGGACTTGAACTTTGTGCAAGATGACAAATACGTAGCTATTCTCATTTTTCTACATAGAGACTGCCAGTTAGAAGAGCGCCATTTATTTAAGATGGTTTGAGGTCATGGGTGGTAATTTCCTCTGAAATTTTTTTATTGTTAAGAATTGTTTTTTATATCCTAGGTTTTTTTGTTTTTCCATGAGAAATTAAGAATTATTATTTTCATGTTTTTAAAGAACTGTGTTGGAATATTGGTGATTGTATTCAATCTGTAGATTTCTTTTGGTAAGATTGCCATTTTAACTAAATTACTCCTACCAATCTGTGACCATGGGAGATCTCTCCATTTTCTGAAGACTTATTCAATTACTTTCTTGAAAAAATTGAAGTTTTTGTCATACAGAGCTTTCACTTGTTTGGTTAGAGTTACAAAGAGATATTTTGTATTATTTCTAACTATATGAAAGGTTGTTGTTTCTATATTTTCTTACTCAGCCCATTATCATTTGTATAAAGAAAGGTTGTTGATTTATTTGAGATAATTTTATAGAAAAAATGAAAATAGACCCATATTTTTCACCTTGCACAAAGCTCAAGTCCAAGTAGATCAAGGACCTCAACAGAAAACTTGATACACTGAATCTAATAGAAGAGAAAGTGGGAAAGAGCCTTCAACTCATTGGAAGAGGGAGAAATTTCCTAAAGAGAAATCCAAGGGCTCAGGCCCCAAGATCAAGAATTGATAAATGGGACCTCATGAAACTGGAAAGCTTCTGTAAGGTAAAAGACATAGCCAATAAGACAAATAGGCAACCTATAGATTGGGAAAATATCTTCACTAACCCCACATCAGATAGAGGGTTAATATCTAAAATATATAAAGAACTCAAAATGCTAACCACCAAACAAAACCCACACAACACAACCAAAAAATGAGGTACAGAACTAAACTGAGAATCCACAACAGAGAAATCTTGAATGGCTGAGAAGGACCTAAATAAATGTTCAAAGACCTTAGTGATCAGAAAAATACAAATAAAAACAACCCTGAGACCCCATACACCAACCAAAATGGCTAAGATCAAAGCCTCAGGTGACAGCACATGTTGGGTAGGATGTGGAGAAAGAAGAATACTCCTCCAATTCTGGTGGGAATGCACACTGGTACAACCACTCTGGAAATCAATTTGGAGGTTCCTCAGAATATTGGAAATAGATCTACCTGGAGAGCCAGCAATACTACTCTTGGGAATATACCCAAAAGATGCCCCACCATACCACAGAGGCACATGTTCTACTATGTTCGTAGCAGCCTTCTTCATGATAGCCAGAAGCTGGAAACAACCCAGGTGTCCCAGGATAGAAGAATGGATACAGAAAATGTGGTTCATTTACATAGTAGAATACTACTCAACTATTAGGAACTAGGACATCTTGACTTTTGCAGGCAAATGGATGGAACTTGAAAATATCATCCTGAGTGAGGTAACTCAGACCTAAAGGATTTACATGGTATATACTCACTAATAAGTGGATATTAACAACAACAACAAAAAGGACAGAATACCCAAGATTCAGTCCACAGAACTAAAAAAGGTAAACAAGCTAAAGGACCCAAGAGAGGATGCATCAGCAAGTGGGGAGGGAGGAAGGGACCTTGGAGGGAAAGAAAGAATTACAAGGATGGAAATGGAGAGGAGCTTGAGGAAAAGAAGGTCCAGAGACTGGCCTAAAGTGGGATCCAGCTCAAGAGGAGGTCCCAAGGCCTACACTACTACTGAGGGTATGGAATGCTCACAAAAAGGAACCTAGCATGATGGCACTCTGGAAGACCCAACAAGCAGCTGAAAGAGTCAATGCAGATATTTGCACCCAACCAATGGACAAAAGCTGCTGACTCCTGTGGTTGAATTAGGGAAAGGCTGAAAGAAGGTGAGGAGAAGGTCGACCCTGTAGGAGGTCCAGCAGTCTCAATTAATCTAGACCAGCAAGATCTCTCAAACACTGGACCACCAAACAGGCAGCATACACCAGCTGATATGAGGCCCCCAACCAATATATAGCACAGGACTGCCAGGTCTGTGTTCAGTCAGAGATGATGCACATAATTCACATGATACTGGAGACCCCTGGGAGTTTAGAGGTCAGGTGGGGTGGGGAGTGAGGAATGGGGACATCCTCATGGAGACAGGGGGTGGGGAGGAGGTGTAGGATGTGGAACAGTTGGAAGGTGGATGAGGGCGGAGATAAAATCTAAAGTGTAAATAAGTAAATAAATATATACATAAATAAATAAGATCAATTGTCTTTGACATGAAGCACACTTTCCCTTACATATTTGAATGTGAATAAGTATTGCTCTAGGTGGGTAATTTTATAAATAGCCTTGCTTTTGCAATTTAAAATTATGAGAGATACTGGAGCAGGGGATGAAACATTATTTTCTATCTTGAAAGTTCTATTATTCTAAACTACCATAGCCTTGCCTGCAGATTACAGGCAGTGCACATAGAATTCCCAAAGACATTCATTACTTTCTGAGTACCTTGGTTGAGAATGTTGCTACAACAGGTTCAAGTGCCAGCTCCAAAAATCTGTCAGTGGGAGTCATGATGCAAAGTCAACTTTATTCAGAAAATGTATTAAAGCTAATGTGAATTCTCTTGGATAGATCTAAGGATATATATATATATCCTTAGATATATATATATATATTCATATATATATATATACATATATATATATATATAAAATTACAGACAAAAAATGAGTGAGTCAATATGTCTTTAATAAGAATGTTAAGTTTTAAAGAGTGTACCCATGCCACAAGCAGGAATCCACTCCTGACACCAGGTGCACCAGGTGGAAAGCAAGGAAACAGACTGAATAGGCCAGAGACCTAGGATAGAACCATTAAAAAAAGTGAACGAAATGACTTAAATTTTTCCTAATGATATTCTGCCATACTTTTAGACATTAGTCAAGTATAATTATCATCAGACAGATTTCACCCAGCAACTGATGGGAAATAGATGCAGAGAACCACAGCCAAGTATCTGGCAGAACTCAGAGAATCCTGTGGAAGAGGAGGAAGAAAGATTGAGGGAGCCAGTGGGGTCAAGGACACCACAGGAAACCCATTGAATCAACTAACTGGGAATTATAGGGGATCAAAGACCCTTCATCCACAACCAGGGAGCCTGCATGAGTCTATCCTAGGCCCTCATCATATATGTTACGTTTGTGTAGCTTAGTCTTCCCCTACTAACAGTTGAAACATGAGTTGTCTCTGACTCTTATGCTTGCTTTGGATTCCTACTGGATTGCCTTGTTCAGTGTTAAAATCAGAGGACTTATCTAGTTTTATTACAAGTTGATATGCCAGGTTTTCTTGGTCATCCATGGGAGACATGCCATTTTCTGAAGGGAAATGGAGGAGGAGTGAATTGGGGAAGAAGGAAAGTGTGTGGAGGGCACTGAGAGGGGATGACGGAGGGGTAATCTGGTATAGGAGAGTATAATATATATATATATATATATATATATATATATATATATATATCCCATCCCATGACATGTAGCTGTAATAATTATGACCAGTTCTTTCATTTTAAAACTTTAAAGTTTGAAATAATTGTAGACTAACAAAAAATTGCAAAATAGAACTAAAAAGTGCTACACATCTGTACTGGCTGGTTTTGTGTCAACTTGACACAATCTGGAGTTATTACAGAGAAAGGAGCTTTAGCTGAGAAAATGCATCCATGAGATCCAGCTGTAAGGCATTTTCTGCATTTGTGATCAAGTGGGGAGGGCCCATTATGCTGGAGCTAAGAAATTAGTGGTGATAAAGAAGAGACTAGCATCATTTAGGTGAAATCTTCTGGGATGTGTTTTCTGAGAGCACAAAGAGGCTGTGTTCCTGAGATCACCAAGGTTGTACCTTGTGCTGTGGCTGGACTTGGTAATGTGTAAGAGTCACCCAGGTGGTACTGGTTTTGAAGGCATGAAGGGGTCATGAAGAGCAGCTGAGGCTGGGTACTCTGACAGGCCATGCAATGCCATTAGTGAAGGTG
Source organism: Rhynchomys soricoides (assembly GCA_019843965.1). Taxonomy (NCBI): domain Eukaryota; kingdom Metazoa; phylum Chordata; class Mammalia; order Rodentia; family Muridae; genus Rhynchomys; species Rhynchomys soricoides. The sequence goes on along the minus strand of JADRCH010000099.1, from coordinate 3,794,024 downwards.
CAGCCTCAGTTGCAGTTGATGGCCCAGGACTGAAGGGGTCATGCAAGAATTTGAGGCCTGGCACCATGAAGAGAGTCTATGAGAGGCTATTAGTGAAGTCTACTTGCAGTGGAAGACAGCAGTGTTTTGGAGATGCCAGTACCATGAGATGACCACCAAAAACAGCAACATCAGTGGAATACAGGCAGCTGGAGCCTAGAAGACAAGGTGTATGCTACAAAGGACAGGGATGAAGAAGTGACAAGAGTCCATGGAGGAGCCAAGAAGATCATGAGTGAATCCAAGACATTGGACAGTTGGAGTTTGATTTTGCTTTTAGTTGTGACTGTGCCCTGATATTTTTCTCTCTTGAAGGAAGAAGGTATTTTAGTGGAGTCCACAGTCAAGAGACTTTTAATTGTAAGAAGACTTTGAATTTTAAGAGATTGTTTATTTTAAAGTGATTGAAAATTTAATATGTAAGAATGTGCAGAGACTGTGGGACTTTTAAAGTTTTTAGATCTTGGGAATGAATAAAAAAGTAAGGGTTGAGGCTTAATAGTGATGTATTTGTGTAACAAGTGGTCAATTGTACTGGCTGGTTTTGTGTCAACTTGACACAAGCTGGAGTTATCACAGAGAAAGAAGAGTCAGTTGAGAAAATGCCTACATAAAATACAGATGTAAGGCATTTTCTCAATTAGTGATCAAGGTGAGAGAGCCCTTTGTGTGTGGTAGTCCTGGGTTCTATAAGAAATCAAGCTGAGCAACCCAGGGGAAGCAAACCTGTAAGAAACATCCCTCCTTGGTCTCAGCATCAGCTCCTGCTTCCTGACCTGCTTAGTTCTAGTCCTGACTTCCTTTGGTGATGAACAGCAGTCTGGAAGTATAAGCTGAATAAACTCTTACCTCCCCAACTTTCTTCTCATTCATGATGTTTTGTGCAGGAATAGAAACCCTGTCTAAGACAGCATCCTTTAAGCATGTTAAATAAAAGCAGACAGCTTATCTAATTAGAGTACGGTGAAATGCAATTAGTTATATAGAGACATTTCTCAGATTTCACCAGCACTAATATGCACTGATTTAATATATATATATTTTTTAAAGGCCAGATAAAACATGTGAAACATGAGTTTATTAAAATGTTATAGACGAATGGTTAAATAAAGTAAAATTCTTTTTAAAAATCTTGTTCTCTTTTGCAATTAGATTAATGTACTTATTTTGAGTTGGAATCAAAAGGATGATAGAATGATGATTACAAGGGGCTGGTCTGAGTTTGGATAAGAGTGGTGATGATCATTGTTCACATGTTCTCATTTAGACGAAAGTGTAGGCTTAAAAAACATATTGTGAATACAGTTGAAATATTCTTTAAATGTGTTAGTAGTTGGTGTATTGTTCTCATTATAAAATGTAAAAATAAGGTATTTTATATTTTATGTAAAATAATTAGTAATTCTACAGTGTATGTATACATCAAAATATAATGGTATATGCATACATGTATGTAAGTTTATGTCATTTAAAAATAGCACATATCTACCACAGGAAATATGATTCAGAGTTTAATAGCATGTACTGCCCTTCCAAAGTACACATTCTACTTCCATATCATATAAAAAGTTGCTAGCAATCACCTGTACCTCCAATTCTAGGAAATCCAATACCCTCTTGCTACATCTGCAGGCACCAGTTATACATGAATAAAGATACATCTTATGAATAACATCCTCTTTAAAAAGTATGGAGAACAACAACAACAACAAAACAAGCATAAAAAAGAATCAGCACCCTAAACTATACTTGAGACTCAATCTAAAACATCTCAGTTAAATTACAGTAATGGATAATCATTATTCTAATTTTTTTCATGTTTATTTGGTGAGAGATGAGAGCTATATTTAATGTTTAAATAGCCTATAAACAATTTCATTTTATGAGGCAGCTATTTTGGAGAACATTAGAAAATAAAGCACTAATTTTTGTTGCCATCAACATTATGGTGGCTGATTAAAACTGAAGCAACCCAGCAATAATATAGAGACTAATTATGTGAAAGAAATAGTAGCAGACATTAGAAATTTGGGCAGACATTTCAACAGCATTTGCCAGATCACATTGCTTACCAGAGACTGACAAATCCTAGTATTTTCAAAGGTTTTCTTATGTCAAAATACGTTGACATTACATGTTTGCTAGCATGTTGATATCTGTATGAAAGTAAAGAGCTTCATGTAGATACTTGAATGCAGAATGAACATGAGTTATCACATTTCTATCATTCAAATCTAAAATAAATATTAAGGTAAATAGCATATCATTGTGGTTAAAATATTCATATTTTTCTTACTATGATTATTAATTTGTTTTGGAAAAGAGTAAGGAAATACTTTTAATGTGCATTTATTTGTTACCCATTTTTAAACATACAAGATACAATACAAAACACATATATAAACACACACAAGCAAGCACACACACACACACACTCACATACACACACAAAAATATTATTTGATAATAGTCATTTTAATCCCCTTTCTTCTCCCACTGAAACCCCTTTTCTACCCGGTAAGATATACCCCCACAACCTCCATGCCTTTTTTGTTTGTCTTAATGCTAGGTTCTATGATGACCCTGGTATCTATTTTTAAAATGTGCAGATTTTATAAGTGTTATGTAAATAAACATACTATGTTCTCCTCTGTTGGACCCCATTTTGGCCCTGGTTTGTCCTTGAGAACAAACCCGAGCCTGGCACAAATTTCTGTGGCCTTGTGGGAAAGCCTAAGCCTGGTTGAGTTTTGAGACCTGTCTCTCTAGCTTCTGTCAGGGATAACTCTGCATGATCTGCACCAGCCCTTGCCTGCCTAGCTACCCCTGATGTAAAATGAACTTATTGGCCCTGTCAGTTACCCCTTATTCTCTGTCACCCTTCCCTGCCCCCTATGTCAACTTTTCCCATATCTAAGTGTCCATCTCCTTGCCTTCTTTATATAAGCAAGTGCCTAGTTTAATAAAGTGAGTTCTTGCTTTGACAAGACTCCCAGCCTGGAATGTTTCTTTTGGGTCATTGACACTCACCATCCCACTCAGAGCTGGACAGACACTGCTGGATAGGGTTCTTTCCTCTCACCTGGACCTCCCAGCAAGAAACCAGCACTCCTCTCTTTTGCATTAATATCTCAAATCATTTTGATCTAATGACAATACTACTACAAAGACTTCATTATTCCTTTAATCTTACATTCTTATAATATTTTACACTAAATCTAGAAATATTGTAGAGTTTTACTGCTGTGAAGAGACACCATGGCATAGGCAATTCTTTCATTGGTGTAGCTTACAGTTTTAGATGTTTAGTCCATTATCATCATTGTCTGAAGCATGGCATCTTGCAGGCAGACTGGGTGCTGGGGGAGGCAACAGTTCTACATCCTGAGTCAACAAAAGGGAGTTGTCTCACTGTAGGTGGAACTGGAGCACTAGGAAACCTCAAAGTCTACATCCACAGTGAAATGCTTCCTCTACATGGCCACACCTCCTAATAGTGTCATTCACCATAAGTGAAGCATTCAAACACATGAGTCTACATGAGCCAAACCTATCCATATACCAGAGATGTCCATGGTATTAAAATATTTTATTAAATTTTGAACATCCCATGAATTATATTTTGATAATCTGCACCACTTCTCCAATGCCTATCTAATACATGCCCCCTTCCACACATACCCTACTTTCTATCCTTCATACATATTTAACTTATTCTGCTCAATTTATGCATATACTCTTGGATATGTGGCCATCCAATAACACATGTTTGATAAGCCAAGGTCACATCCTTAAAGAAAAACTAACTCTACCCTCCTAGTAGCTGTAAATTACCAATATCTCCTCAAATAAAAACAAATCCCATTACAAGATTCTTTCTATCATGAGCAGATAATGCGCATGTTGTCTTGCTGTTCTGAGTTCATATGTTCAACTGCCCTAGTATGTCCAGAAAACATGATTCTCCTGTAGTCGCCCAAACTTACAGTTTCAAGCTTTAAAAATCTTTCAACTTTTTCTTCCAAGATGATTTAATACTATCAGTTCTACTACTTTTAAATAGTGACAATATAAATTACTGTTTTCCCTTTATTTTTCTTGAATTAAAAGTAGCTTTTACATTCTCTGATCTAAAGAGATACTATAAAACTGAAGAAAATATTTTAATTTTTTCTCATATTTCATTACCATCAATGCAAAAGAAAAATTTAATTTTTTAATATTAATAATTTCATGATTAATAATGGCCTTTAATCATTTATTTTTGTAGACACTGTATTTTGATCATCTTTAGCATTTAATCTCCCTGTCTAACTTGTCCAGAACACTCCACTAAAATCTCTTCTAAGTTTTAAATATTCCTTTTACTTAAATAAGTTCACTTAATGCTGCCTATATGGAAATGTGTGCAAGAACATTAAGTGAAACCTGAACCTCATGTTTCCTTCTTCATTTATGCTGAAATTTTTTGCTGGCTTGATCTGCCTCAAGTTTTATACAGACAACCTTAGCTATTCTGAGTTTAGAAGTGAAATGTCATTGTGTGACTCTTGCAATGTTTTCACTCAATTTTCTGTGATAATTTTTGAGCCTTGATAGGATAAGTGTTCTCACTTCGCTCATTTTGTACTACAGGGACCACATCCTTGCACTTTGACTGGTTTTGTAAATCTATATGTTAACAGAAGTCCACTGCAAAAAAACCTGTGATGACAGGTAAAAACTCCATTAGTATATGTGTAAAACTGTAAGGATTTAGAATACATTTTGAAGGGATATTCATTTAGTAACATCGTCATTAATTACTTCCCTAAAGCAGATGACAACTGTAGTATGAGCTCACTTCTCTGGACCAGGAATTACATCCAGTCAAAAAGTTGATGATTATTTCCATAATATTCATGCCTTCGTACCCACAACTACGTCATGGATTTTACTATTTTCATGTGATACTTTTGCCTTCTGAGTCAGAGTAGTTTCTTATTGTTTTCTTCTATGTGATTGATGTTATATTGAATAGCAATATTATAAACATTAGCTACAATGTATTTTTTATGTATAAGAAACACATTATGTTGGTGGAAAACCAAACACACCAAATATAAAAGAATGGGAAAGATATGATGAGCAAGCAGAAGCTGAAAGCAGGGAGTAGCTGTTCTCATATCTGACAAAGTAGACATTAAACCAAAATAAATTAAAAGAGATAAAGAAGGTTACTACATATAAATAAAAAAGACATACAATTATATATATATATTGCCATATATATATATGCATATATATATGGCATATATATATGCCAATCACTGATGTAACCAAATTCATGTTGCAGATACTACTTTATATAGTGGAACAAATAGGTTTCAATACAATAATGGTGAAGATCACCATAGCACATTCTCACAGATAGCTCATCCAGATAAGAATTAATCAATCTTCACAATAAAACTTTACTATAGTCTTAATAGAATTAAGAGATATCTGGAAAATAATATTTCAATCAACAGTTGTGGAATATGCTCTCCTTTCACCATCCCATGGAACTTTCTCTAAAACACACAACATATTATATATTATGGTAGGTCTTTTTATAATATTACATATATTATTATTCTACTTTGCATTACTGTTTTCTTTCTAACATGTTTAGTTTTATAATATATGTCTTTTTGAAAATGTATTAAGAAGAGTATAATAAATATTAAACTCCTATGAAAATTGGTAGACTTAAAAATATTTGTGTTTTTTATAAGAATGTATAATAAGAAAAGAAGTTGAAGGCATCAGAGAGTAAGGATAACTTTCATTTTGAGTATCTTTAAGTGACAAAAGGATACAGGCATATGAATTCAGAAAGAGTGGTGATTGTTCTCAAAAGAAACAGGACTTTGTATATCATAGAGTGATAGTGAGAGCATATAGATACATGATCATGTAGAAAAAGGAATCACTTACAAATGAGTTTATGTTTAACATCTAAACATTAAGTTTTTCAAATAATGTTATGCCAAAGACAGTTACATGGAAAGTTGTTACTAACTGTTAGTAATTTACTTACCTAAACAATCAATAGTAAGAACAATTATTGGAGAAAATGTAGAATGTAAATCAAATGATAATACTGTGTTGACAGAATTAGTTCAAACATTTCTTGAATTTTTTAGTATAGAACCAGAGGAGCTAGAATAAATAACATTCAAGACCACAATTATCAGGAGAATAAGTAATTCACCTTCAGTTTATTATAGGAAAGGTACAATATTTCATATTATTTCAAAAACTATGCTCATTTTAACTATGTCAGTTTGGTTTATTTAATCAGCAAATCATACTAATGGAAAATGACTTAAATAGATATAAATATTAATATTTTATTTTATTTTCTGAAAACAGGAAATTAATTATCTAGGTTAATATTCATTAGACTTCATTTAAGTTTGCAGAGTAATTATTAAATGAATTTATTATAATTTGTTCACATTTTCAATTTTGAACTGAAGCATATTTTATGGTTTAGGCTCAGGTTATATTAAATATTTATAACCCCACTATATTTTCTACAACCCTATAAACAATAGATTTTATGATATTAATATGATGAAATTTCATTAATGTTAATTGTAGAAGAGCTTTAAGATGACAATTTATCATTTAATTTATAACTGACCAATAAATATGATTGAAGATCATTTTACTTGAGTGCCAATAATAAGAGATTTTATACTTATATGATTCAATAAATGAGAATGATTTTTAATGTTAAGGATAATTTAATTTTGTAAATTAGGCAAAGTCAGAACTCATAGTTCCTTTAGAGTGACTAAATTCTGAAGTTTATAACTTGGAGTGTAACACGGACACAGTAAAGAGAGAAGTTATTGAAGAAGCTCAGTTATAAAAAAGAATCTGTGATAGTTAATCAAATTAGGAAGAAGATCATTTTGCTTCGATTATACTTTTACTTATGTCTATAAATTTCAATTTATTAGGGAAAATAAAAGTCATCCTTCAAGTTAGTTTTACAATATGGGATGATTATCTATATAACATAGTTGCCTTAAATTTCAACATCTTCTCAAATGGAGTCTAAGATATATACAAGTGATCTTTACTTCTGAGAGAGCTATATCTTACATGCAAAAGAAAATTTTACAGGCATGGAATTCAGCCCACCAAAATATATAAATATCAGGCCCCAATTGTTTTTCTTAAAATACTGTGGCTCCTTATCCAAAGCTATATTTATTTGCTTCTCTATTAGTAATATAAACAATTCTTTTTCAGAAGTAGCTTACTTAGTACTAGGGAAACTGGGTTTAGAGTAATTTTATTTGAATTAGTGCCTTTATACCATCTGTTTGACTTTAAAGTATTTAAGTTCAGCCTATTCTCAAGAAATTAATAAGCTATAAAATTAACACAGAGAAATCAATAGCCTTCTATAGACATATAGCAAATATCCCAAAATGAAACAAGAAAAATTATCCCCTTTACAATATTCTCAATTAAGAGGCTGGGAAAGTTACAAAGAAAAATTGAAGATACAAGATAGGAAAACCTCCCATGACCATTGACTAACACTGAAAATGGCCATCTTTGCAAAGACAATCCACAGAGTTAATATAATCCTCGGCTGAATTTGATGCATTTCTTCATAGGAATTAGATAAAGTTGCAAATTTCATGTGTAAATACAAAAGATTCCAAATAGCCAAAACAACAAAAACAATGGAGTATTACTCAGTTGTTAAGAAAAATGAAATTGTGTGATTGTGTGGACCTGAAAACAATTTCTCAGTGGAATAATCCAGATACAGAAAGACAATCGTCATATGTTTTCTCTACTTATTGTTAGCTTTGAACCTTCTTGTTATATGTGGATGTGTTAAGTATTGATACTGGTCTTAAAGGTTATGAAAGGGTCATGAGGGAAAATGGGATGCTTTCAAAGGCAGAGATGTAGAATGCAGTGTTATAAATAAAGTAGAGGAATATAACAGTAAAGAGATAGATTGGATTGAAATATTGAATGATAGGATTGAGTAGAAAACAGGAGGAGGTATAAGTGACATAAAAAGTTAAAAACAGGGAAAATACTATTGTTCCTAAAATGCTTCCTAAAAGTACATAAATACACATATACACATATAAAGTTTAAATGGAATTAACCTATAATAGATGCTACTACTTTTTTGGAGTTGTTGGTAAATAAGTTCTCACAGAACTCCTAAACATAGCATGCTTTGTTTAGACATGTTAAGACTACTGTCCAGTATTTGATATTAAGACTCCAGGAAGACACCACACATTTTGAAAGACAAGTCAGTACTCCTTTGGAAGCTTCATTCCTACTGGAGAGGTTTAATAGTCCCAGGAGGTGCTGTTCTAGCATTCTATCTGTGTTAAAGAATGATAATCTGATTTACCATGTGAACTCTAATAATTACAACAATAATGACTCTGGCAAGATATGTCCACTGCTGCAATGGTGGAGTAAGTATCATGGGATCAATCAAATATTTCTGATGGTTTTAAGTCCTGCTTTACAAAATGAAACCCATAAATTACACCATAATTATGGCTGAGATACTGGCTACTCTGTTCATAAATCCCAGGTAAGGATTTCTTCTTGGAATTATTCAAGTAAGGAATCATCATGTTAAACTGATTATTAATGAGTTACTGTTATATTCACAGATTAGTTCATGTCTCAACCGCAATGAGAAAAGTAACTTTGTTCTACAGATGATGATTAAAGCTAAACCCCTCAAGTGGTCATGGTCCAGAGGCTAATATCCAATGTTCAACTCTAAATATAGCATATATATTACTCTCTTCTTTCCAAAGCTTAGGAAAGATTGTGGAGGAGGGGATAGAAAAATTCTAAGATCCAGAGGCTATAGACCACTAAGAAGTCTTGCTTTCCAAGTAAATCAGGGCAATTACACATATAAACTCAAATTACTTGAGATAGCATGTCAAAGACTCATGCAAGCCCCATTCTGAGAATCAGCATTGTGAATGGAGTTACGCATTTAGTCTCTCCTCGAGCTTTGAAGATAGATGATAACTGATCACTTTGTCAACAGATAACTTCTAGTAGAAAGAGATTCAGTTTTCTAATACTTAGCATGTCCACACATTATCATATGAACAACACTAATTCTACATTATGCATTTAAAAAACAATAAACACAAAGTTTGGTGTGTAGAGAAGAAGGAACCGTTCTGGAAAGAGTTGTGGTAGGGGATGAATATAAACAAATACAGTATATGAAGTTATAAAAACACAAAGATGTAAAATGAAGCATATAATCACTAAATTTATTTTATGAGCATGTAGAATTACATCTTTAAAATTTTCTAAATTTTCTACATTGGGTATATTCACAACTCAAAGAATGTTAAGAACAAATATAACTACTGCATACATCTATTCATATATTATATATTAAATAAAAATAGGGTATTTTTATTTCTGTGAAGTCTGCTTTTTTTCCAAACAAAGAGAATTGTATTATATCTATAGAAATAATATGAGGGAAGAACATGATAAACTACCATTTTCCTTTTTTAAAAGAACACAAATTAACACATATACAGTTTCCACATCTGCTTAAACTTTTAAGTACTATGCAGTTTGGAATGGATAGAAAAACTCTGAGTGCCTTTTTGAGTATTAGGATGCATATTCATGTGCAATAGTCAATAAAATACTATTGTGTGGAAGTTTTCGTTGAGTGTTAACTTGAACAAACACTGTAAACGAAACCCTGTGTAGGGTAGCTGTTTCCTCTCAAGTAAAACATTCTCTTCTGGAGGAAACAGTTAGAATCCCATGATTCAGGAAATGAAACATACAGAACTCAGGAAGATCATAGAAATTGCAAACTTCAGAAGTCTCACAGTACTTGTAAGAGTCAGAAAGTTTAGAAAGCTACAATTTACCCTGCTGGCCTTAAAATTATATTGTAGCAATAATTACAATGAGAGAAAATTTGTAGCCATCAACAATACCTATACATTGTGTGAAAAGTTCTATATAAGCAACTTTTATGAACTTCCTAGTGATGCAACTGCCTATCAGTCACTCATGCTGCTGTAAGTTTTACCCAAATACTCACTGATTCACTAAGGTAGACAGGGATGGATAATGTCATTGTTGCTGTTGTTATTGTTGTTGTCCTTAGTTCCATATCTGTGATGTGTGTTTGTATCTCCCCAGGAAAAGTCACACATAATCCTGGGGGAGGAAAATTGAAAAATTGGTTTTGGGTTTTCAAAGAAATTTTAATATCCATTTATCTAATTGCCACTTACCTGATATTTAACAATCATTAAATACTAGTCATTTGTGTGTGTGAGTACTGCCCATTGAGCTCATTAATCCATTTATTGATTATATGCATTTTACATGTTGTTGCTGCTGATAGTGATGTGATCAATTATCATATACTGAACTCTGTCCCTCCTGGATATTTTTGGACTCAGTGTCCTAAAATAGAAACACTCTCATTTTTTATTTATTGCTGAATTAGTCATACTAGCTAAGGAATTGCCAGCATATATGACTTTCAGGATTTTAATGGATAAAATATATGTAGTAGTTATAAACTTGATTAACCCCCAAATAAATATGAAATTATAATATTTGTACGATAATTGATGCAAATTGAAATCATGATGTTAAGTGAAATAAACCAGAGACAGAAAGACACATGCCCAATCTTTTCCCTGTGTGTGTATGTGTGTGTGTGTGTATTTAATACTTACATGAGGAAATTAGAAAAAGAACCACAAAAATAATTAGTAGATCTCAATGATGGAAGATCAAGAAATAAAGAGAAAATTATTAAATATATTCAACATCAATGCAACAGAGAACAACAGTATAGTAGGAGGAAGGCGACTAGCAATTTGGGAGTACAAGAAATCCCAGAGTGGGAGGGACAAGTAATAACCACATATATATGAAAATGCCAAAATGGAACCCATAGGTTTATGTCCTACCATAAAAAATGAATTCAGGGAGAAGGTCTGATTGACAATGATTGTGTGGGGCTGAGGTGAAAGCAGTAGAGGAAAGGAACAAATTGTCTTACAGTCTGAAAATTCTTATTGTCTAGAAGCTGAAATAGGATCACAGAAAGTTGTAGAGAGATATTAAACCATTCCCTTTAACCAATATTATGGTTACTAAAGTATTTATGAAACACTCTTTACCAAGTTAATGATTCTTTTTATTTTCAATTTAGGATATTGATGCATTTCTTTATTGGTCAACTACTATATGCCACAATAAATAGAATTCTGCAAAACACAGAAAATTTTCTTATATATTTATTAAAAGCAAATCATTGGGTAAGCATTTTTGCTTAACAAGAAATAGCTATGGTCAAAAGAGTGGTACCCCAAATTAATTCCATATAACCATGAGAGAGAACTGACTACTGTTTCTTGCTTTCTCACCTCCACAAGTGCATTGTAGAATGAACGAAGAAACCCTATGCACAGAACCTACAACAGCCACAAGGAAGGAAGAGGAGAAGGAGGAGGAAGAGGAGGGGAAAAGGGAGGCTGAAGAAAGCAATATGACCATGGCAATCTGAAATCCAACACCAGATTTATTCTCTCATTAAATTATCACCTAAGATAATTTAAAATTCATTTCCAAAATTCTTTATAAAATGCAGAGAAGTCGATATATACATAATGCAATCAGTGTATTTCATCACCATTTAAGAAACAATTTCAACAACTCTGAAAAAAGTAGTGATAATTCAAATCAGTAGATAAGAAAAATAGTACTCTGATATATTCTAAAGATTAAGCATGATCAAACTAGAGATATGATATGTAATATTAACATTACATATAATATAAACTAAAATAACAAATAGCCCCACATATAATTCCATTGTTCTTACTTGACACTCTAATGAGAAAATGATAAGCATGGCGTATTTTAAAAATATATCCAAGGAATTATTCTCTTTCTGAGTTCTCATCCCATGGCAATGAATTATAATAATTAATGGAAAATATAATTTACATTAAAATTTCAGTGGCACAACCACCACCTTGGCTTCAAGATCCTGGGTAGACAGGCTCACGAGCATTTTATTTTCCCAACCATTTTTGTGGAGGCCTTGCTTCCTTCTACTCTAGCATGTTGACTGGGGCTGATTTAACTCTTTTCAAAAGGTCAAGGTTTACAAGAACTGATCAAATTCATGACCATGGGAGATATGAAGACCCCACACTTTGATGACCTCTTGGCAGCATTTGACATACCAGATATGGGCGACTTTAAAGCAGCGATTGAGTCTGGACACGATGACCACGAAAGCCACATTAAGCAGAATGTTCCTGTGGATGACCACTGTCACACTCCATCATCCTCAGATGGTGTCAGTGTGATTGTGAGGAATGTTCGCAACATAGACTACTCCGAGGGAGCAGAAAAAGACAGCCACAATCTCACAGACCATGGTTTGCATAATGGGTTACTCACAGCATCCTCTCTTGACAGCTATGGTAAGGATGGAACCAAGTCCTCAAAAGGAGACACACCTGCCTCAGAGGTGACTCTTAAAGACCCAGCATCCAACCAGTTCAGCACTATCTCCAGCTCTGAGGCGTTTGAGGATGATGAGAAAATAGAGGTGGATGACCTGCCTGATAAGAAAGAGGTGCGGGCCGGATACAGATCCAATGTGCTCACAGGTTCAGCTCCCCAGCACACTTCGACAAACTGAAGGCACTTGGAGGAGAAAACACAAGCGAGACTGGAGCCTCTACATCAGGCTACATGGATAAAAACAAAGTCAAGAGGGAAGCAGAGAGCAATTCCATAACCCTCAGTGTTTATGAGCCATTTAAGGTCAGAAAAGCAGAGGATAAGTTGAAGGAGAACTCTAAGAAGATGCTTTAAAACAGGGTCCTTGATGGGAAGCCGAGCTCCGAGAACAACTCCAGCATTGCTGCTGCCATATCTTCCAAAACAAAGCCATCTTCCAAGCTCTTGTCATGCATAGCGGCCACTGTGATATTCAGTGCTAAAGAGGCTGCTTCTGACTTCTGCAGTGAACCAGTGGCCAATTCCAGGGAAGCTTCTCCATTAACAAAAGAAGTGAATGACAATTCCAAAGCTGCTGACAAGTCTCCTGAATCCCAGAATCTCATTGATGGCACCAAGAAGGCCTCCCTGAAGCCATCACATAGTCCCAGGCATATATCCAGTGAGAACAGCAGCAAAGGATCCCCATCCTTTCCTGTGGGGTCTACCCCAGCTATCCCCAAAGTACGCATCAAGACCATCAAGACATTTTCTGGGGAGACCAAGAGGACAGTGACTAGAGTACTGCCAGAAGTGGACCTGAGCTCCGAGAAGAAGCGTTCTGAGCAGGCAACATCTGTGATGGCTTCTGTGACATCACTTCTGTCATCTCCAGTATCAGCCGTGCTCCTCATCTCCGCTTCCAGGTCACCTCTGCAGACTGCCATGGTTACCAGTGCAGTTTACTCTGCACAGCTGACCCCCAAACAGATAACCATAAAGGCCGTGGCTAAAGCTATTTTTTCTGTGTCTGCTGTCAAGACAGCAGGGTCTCAAGTCATCAATCTGAAGCCCACTAACAGGACAACTGTGAAAGTCACGGTCATTTCTGCTGCCTGTGTTCAAAGCACCAGCAGTGCCATCATCAAAGCTGCCAATGCCATCCAGCAGCAAATCGTTGTGGTGTCAGCATCTAGACTGACCAATGCCAAAATCGTGCCAAGCACTGTGTACCTTGCCAACCTTAATCTTCTGCTTCAGAGTGCCTATGCCACCTCTGAACTCTGCCAAGTTCTCACCAAACCTCAGCAGCAAATAAAGGCCACACTCCTGGCACTGTTAGGTGGAGCCGTCCGACTTGTGTTGAGGGATGTGTTCATGGAACTGCAGCAGGTTCTCAGTGGTAAAGCCACACACAGCACACTTGTGGACGTTAAAAACATTGATTTTCAGTTTCTTCAGTGACTGAATAATGACCCCTCTGAAGCCTGAACTCTAAAACTGGCTCCTCCAGCTTCTGCTTGGGACTGGGAACTTTGGCGTCCTCCTTTATCTCTGTTTCCTCCTTGTTGGTAACATCATCACTCAGATCTTTTACATCAGGGTCCTTGATCGCGTGCTTCAGCTGTATGTGCTTCTCCAGGATCAGCCTTTGTGCTTGATGCGATTGTGCGATTGTGGCAGCATAGGCTGTGGGAGGAGCTGAAAGTGCTTCTTCATTTGCTTCCCACCCTCCATCCTCATGTGAGACAGATACACATCCCTCTGTGTGAACAGACGGTCACACTCCCAACACTTTCACCAGAGACTGGCCATCTTCTTAGTTTCTGTGGATTTCTTTGCAGGAGATGGAGACTTTTTTCCAATTTCTCTTTCCCGTTCATGGACTTGGCATCCTCTCTGCTGTGTTTTGCTGAATTCTGAGTTGCAGGCTTAATTCTCCAAAGGCACGTTTATACCCAAGTTTGGAAGCCTTTCAATACTTTTCAATGTTCCATGCATAGATTTGATATGGTTAATCATAAGTTGCTTCTGGGCATATAAAAGAGAATAGTCTGGCCACTTGAAAACAGACATTTTCTGGTTTTCAATGTGCTGGCTAAAGTCGTGATACAGCAAGGTTTGCAGGGTGAACATAGTGTCACACATGGGACACTTGTAGATTATTTTTGATTCTCCTATCTTGACGCCAGGATGCTGTGTATAGGCATGGGAACATGTACTTGGGGCAGACTTAAATGCCATTGGACAGATAGGACATGTGTAGAAGACTTCACAGTGAGAGCCTTGAATGCCTCACATCTCCTTGTCCAAGCACCTCTTCATCGTGCACAAGCTGAAGGAACCTCAGCCTGTATCCAAGCAGAATGGGGCTGGGGAAGACAGTTAGCATGGGAATAAGTCCATCTCTAAGGATGATGAGGCCAGGGGTTTAGTGTCAGACAGGAAGTAGAAAGTTTGTGCCAAGACTATCGAGACAGAAGCTATCTTAAACACACACATGAAGACACACATAATGGCCTTCATCAAATCCAAAAGAATGTGTTCAGCTGAAAAATAGCCACAGAACTTCAAGAAAAAATCCTATCCACCTAGGAATTGAAAACAAGACATTTTCCTTACTAAATGTTTGCAGTATAACAGAGTTACCAGTACTGTCTAGATTGACACACTAGACTTTCTGTCCTGCCCTCTCACCTCTGCAGATGTATCCCTTCCAGTAAGTGTTAAGGCAGTATTTGAGCTTTATAGAGTTTATATATATTTAAATAACATTTTATACTCTTTGTTACATGTATTTATCAGTATTTGGTGGAAAATGGTGTGTGTGTATGTGTGTGTATGTATTAGGATTCCCTTTTTTTTTTTTTGTACTGTTTCTTTAAAATGGGACAGGGACAGTTCTCGAATTCAAACCAACCATTTTGTATGTTACAAATTTGAATGAGTTCAATAATTACAGGCTATCATGACTTTCTTAATGTTTTTAACTTTTAGAACTCGCCACATAAATTGTAGGTGATTCTGGGTCTCACAACACTAGCAACCTTTAAGTGTCTTAGCACCACACTTAGCATTTCTGCTCCTAGCAACCAAGGGCTACAAGGACAACATCATCCAGGTGAGGGCGTGGCCTGAGCTATCCAGACAGTGTTGAAAGCTTTATAGTAAAGCAGCCTCACAGGCTCTGCCTCTCTGCCTCTCTCCACAGTGGATAAAAAGAGGCCAGGAATCCAGAAGGGAGTGCGGGCATCCTTAATTCCATCTGGGAGAATGAGGAAGAAGGGATGCATACAGGGGAGACAATGATGCTGGCGATTTTCCTGGGTGAATTCACAAGGCTGATTTACAGGCACAAGGAGACAGGCTAGGAAAAGGCCAACCTGTGGTCAAAGTTGAAAGTTATATTTAGACCTGTAGCTCTCTCTGTCAGGTTTTGTCATGGAACTCACCTACTGGTCTGGGGACACATACTACAAGAGTATCAAGTATTTCTCTGGTTCTTGATAAGAACAAAAAGGCACGGTTGATGTAACCCTTTGTGTATGCACAGTTGGTGTTTCCTGTTTTGGGTGCTACTGCCAAATGTTCTGGTACTTAGGATCAGAATGCACAGCCTCACCACCGACCTAACAATGCAGCAACCTGTACTCTGCCACTGGCCATAAATGAGACACCAGGCTTCCAGAATCCTTTCAGCACCCCCTCAAGGCCGCCAGACGGGAGCATTGTTGAGGTTCTCCTTGTCACATCCCTGTGTAATTCTCTGGGAAAGCTATATATTTTGGTAATTGTATTGTGTTTTCTGTTGCATTTTATATTTTGAATTTATTGGCTGATATGTTTTGTACTTTTTTGTTTTGTTTTTCTAAATGAAGAAATCCATTTGTGTATATAGATACTTGCATACTAGATAATAGTGAACATTCAGTTCCTAGAAAGGTCTTGCTGCTGTCGGGTGTGCACCCTACACCATTGTGACTGTATTCAACCCATTTCACATGTAAATTAATGAGGAACATCTGGTTTTTGGGGAAAAAATTCAATGGATAGAAACTATACCCATGTCTATTACTGTAAATTATGTCATATCATAACCAGTTAATTAGACATAAATATGTGTCCATTATCATGTTAAGGCTACTTTGACTAAGTCCATATCCTAGATTGCTTTCTGATGCCATGACAAATTTACTTTATAATTCTACAGTTTACCTGACACATTTTTGCTGGAAATATAATAGCATCATGTTGTAAGCATTTTGTGTTTTGTGAATTATATAAAATAATTTTGTTATTTGACTTCACATTTTTTACTTGGGTATATCTACTTAAACTAAAATTAAGAATTTGATCAAAACTGTATTCAGATAGGTATATATAGAGCTACTTGTTATAATAAAACCTTAGAAAAATTAAAAAAAAACCTTTGATACAGTCTGAATGCCATCAATAGAAAAAATGTGATATATCAATACAATTGGATTTATTAAAACATAGTATAGTTTATGATACATGTTGTAACATGTATTGCTAATAGATGATATACATAGTGTATGCTGTAATATATACATGTTAAGAGATGAAACATGCTACAACATGTTATGTGACAGTACCTGTCCTAATATGGATGAACTGCAGCACCATTCTTTAAAGGCACAAATTGGATTAGATGTTCATATTTTACCATGTTATATTAGTATGAAATATTGTAAGCTAAGGCAAGTACATGATGATAGAAGTCAAATAGCAATCAATAATTATTAGGAGGCTGTACAATTAGGGAGCATTGAAACATGAGTATCAGGCTTTTCTTAGGGCTAATATTTCATTTCAGAACTTCAAGTTATAACAGTGTTTATATAAGGAAAATCTCAACCGAAACCATTATTTTCAATGAATAATTTAATAATTATCAGTGAGTATTTCATATTACTGTATGTATTTTAAATCAATATATCAGCCAGAATGTTTTTAAATATTAGCTAATATATGTTATCAATTATACTTCTGATTCCCCCCAAAATAATTTGTAACTTGATTTTGGCTAAAGTTTTAGAAACTTTCCTATTGTGAATAGTTTGCTTTTTATTTAGCAAAGCTGGGCAATTCCAATGCCTTATCGTGCAAACAACTGGCATGATCCATAACTGTCACTTTAACGTTAATTTTGTCCCATGATCTTAGAACACAGCTGGCATTGCAACAAATCCATATACCACATCAATAGAATAGGATTTGGCTAATCCTAGCTCTTTGGGGGATTATTTGATGGATGTTTCTTTAGATCGCCTCTCTAGGATAGAAAACACACCTTGGCATAAGCCCATAGAACCTGCTGGGAGTAATACTTTTACACTTCCTAATTAGTTGATCTGTGTTCCTACAAGATACTCAGCAATAACTTCAAGGATGATCCTACCCAATAATTTATTAAAATACATAATTTATTAAGTCTTAGAGTTAAGAACTGAAACTGAAATTTTCCATCACAAATACTTTCAATATTAGACTATTGACCATCTAATATAAGAATATTGCTAAAATTCTATGAACTATTCAACATCACAGGTTCTGGAATAAAAAATGTATCTAGATGTTTTAAAATTCAAATAAAAATATTCCAGAAGGCTCAGGAAATATAACACTTTGTATTATATATATTACTTGAAACAAACAAACAAGAAACAGGTTAATAACAATTAATCTGAAAAAACAAAACTTAGAAGCATGAAGTTACCTGAATATGTATAGACGTTCTAACTCATAACAAATCCTCTGTCACAAAAGAGACATGATTTTCAGTTATTTTATAATTAAAACTAATTACACATCTCAAATGATGTATGTCTTATGGTTTTACTGCTGTCAACAGACGCCATGACCAAGGCAAGTCTTGTAAGAACAATATTTATCTGTGGCTAGTTTATAGGTTTAGAAGTTAATTCAAATATCATCAAAGTGGGAGTCAGGCATTGTTCAGGCAGATATGGTGCAGGAACAGCTGAGAGTTCTACATCTTTCATTTTAAAGCTGTTAGGAGAAGAATGGCTACCAGGCAGCTAGGATAAGGGTCTTAAATCTGAAGCCCATAATAACACACTGCTTCCTACAAGGCCACACCTACTCCAATAAGAACCACACTTCTTAATTGTGCCACTCCCTCATTCAAGCATATTAAAACCACTGCAATGTAACATAAAAATTTTTATATAGGCTGCTGTACAGATAATTTACTATGTAATGTGTAGGAAGGAAGAGATATAGAAATATGGCCATAATTAAATGTAATATAATTCAATGTCAAAAGAATTTCAGCTATTGCATTAGTTGTGGGTTATCTTGTATAATGATACAGTTAATTCTAGGTCTCCTTCACAGTGATAGAAATAATATTTGATAATGGATAATATTTATTGAAATTGGAATGAGCAAAGAGACAGAAATTGAAGTCTGAGACGTTTATATAATGGACCTCTTGCTGTCCAGAGTTCCCATGTTAGTAGTAGATAGATACGAGTTCATAGAAATTTCTTTCACAAATCCTTTTTCTTTCAGGAAGAGTAGTAAACAATAAGAAAATATGAAAAACAGTTGTTTTAGTCAAGAGTTGTTTGTTTTTTGTTTTCTTTCATTTTCAATTTTTTTTTCCAGATCTTAAGATTTCTTCTGTGAAAGCTTTTGGGGAGACTTAAAACTGTTTCAGATACACTGGAACTGAGAGACTTATGTTCTTTATGACTGGAATGAACACTGGATGTCTCAATTGAGCCATGTTGTTTGCCAGTGTATACAATAGCTTTACATTCTGGTCATAAGCTTTATTTTTAAAACATTTCATCTTCACACTATTATATTTATTCAAGAGGAAGAATGGCTACTACCAATTCGTTTTGGTATTTTTCATAATTTTTTCTTTTAAGATATGCCAAGAAATCTGCACAGTTCCTGTACATTTATTTTATTTTATTTTTAGTCTGTGATAAGTATATTTTATTGTGTGCTAAGTTTTTGAAAACTAGCATTATTTTGCCATATCTAGTATGACACAGTTTATATACTTTCTAAATAAATTGTCTGTCATGACATGAAGATAACACATTGTCCAATTATAAAAGGAATGAGTGCTCAATGTATATTCTTTTCTGCATCAGGAGATGAAGGAAGGAGGATCGGGAATTATTGCATTTAAACTTCACTTTCTTTTCCATTCTTGGTAGAGACCTGATAAAAATAACAGTCACTACCAACTGTTTTACCAGTGTTCTCTTCATGACCATTGTTAAGAACGTTGAAGGTAAAAGCTCTTTCCTTAGAAATGCCATCCTCTAGACTTGTTCACATAGAATAAGCAACAGAAGTGAAAATTTGGAAACATCTAGCATCCTGTAGCACTTTTTCTGAAAATATTGGTGTGTGACTGTAGACAAAGTCCCTGTAATAGAATCATATCAGCTAGGATTCCTTGCTTTTTGTGCCCAAATTAGTTTACAAATAATTATAGTTTTACAACTAAATGTCAATAATTTGTTGGCACAAACTTTAAGTGGAAGGGCTTAGGAATACAAGATTGGTCCACTGGCACCACTGACTTCAGTTAATTTTTTTTTTTTTTATTACATCCAAACTGAAGCTTTCCCTTACTTCACTCCTCCTACTCCCTCAGACCTCATCTCCCCTCTCCCAACGATCCACTCCTCTTCCATTTCTCTTCAGAAAAGAGCAGTTCTCCTCGAGATATCAACCAAACATAGCATAACAAGTTATAATAAAACTAAACACACACCTTCATATAAAGGGAGAAAGAGTGAATCCAGTAGGAAGAAACTGGTCACAAGAGCAGGCAATGGAGCCAGCGACACTCCCCCTTCCACTCCTACTGTGAGGACTCTCAGAAGAGCACTCAGGAATGGAAGGATAGGCTCAGTTTCCTATCTTACTTGTAGATTGTCTAAACATTGTGATGTTACCAACTATCAAGCAATCACCAGAAAGAGCTTTATTGCAACGCCATTACATAGACCTTAGAGTGTTGTATAATGAAGTCATACTTCTTGAAATAACCCAGACTCCAGTACTGGCTTACATTAACAAAAAATAGAATAATACAAATCCCCATGTTTCTCATTATTATTTTTATTAAAATTTAATATGTATATTTGTCAAAGAAAACTATGTATAATTCATAGTATAATGTGTAATTTCTTTTTGATTTTATTTGTTGTGTATTTCAGACAGTCTTCAAGAAATTTGGCATTTTTGGGAGTTTAAGGAAAATATTCCAGATGAAAAAGATACTGTGAGATTGAATGAAAAATCACATGCTAAGAAATAAAAGTGGTGTATCTGCCATATAAAATAGTATTAAAATGTTAAATTTATATTGTGATCTAAGGGAAATATAAAGTTATTTTTATTATAATAAAATTAACAACAACTATAATTAGATATCATTCCTGAACTGCTTAAGGTTCTTAATATTGGAGTTGGGACATCAGAGAAACAGGCAAAACTACCACTGACTTCAAGACAGTGATTACATTGAAAAGAAATAATACTACGGACTGGGCCTCAGTGGGAGAGGATGCACTTAGACCCGCTGCAACTGGATATCTCAGGGCAGGGTGGTACCCAAGGGGGATTTTCCCTTCTCTAAGGAGAAGGGGAAGATAATAATTGGAGAAGGGATTTGTGAGGGTGGGCCAGGGAGGAGAAAGAGGGGGCCATGATCAGGATCTAAAATGAATAAATAAATTAATGAAATAAAAAAAGATCATAGGAATGTAGGGAGGGAACAAAAGAAAGGGAGAATGAAAAATAAAATGCTTACTATTGAATTCCTGAAAACCAAAGTACCGTAAAAGCACTGTTTTTAAGCCTGTTCTCTGATCTTTATGCATGTGCTACATAGGCAAACACACACACACACATGTGTGCACAAACACACACACACACACACACACACCATTCATTCATGGAAATACACACTAATAATGAAAACATAAAAAATACCAATAATGAATAAAAATAAATAGATAACAGAATTGGCAGACTAAAAAATTATTTTACTGTTTTGAAAAAGGCCAAGCTTATAAATACCTAAGTGACCCAGGGTTCACAGGACATTGGAATTTATTTTAAATCCAATAATCTATTAATAAGGATTTAAGGTTCAGAGTTTATGCCTGCTACCCAAAGAAATACACTAAAATAGAAATTGTCCTTTCTCAGGAGCAACTAAATACATAAGGACACATTCTAAAACAAAGAATACAGAAAAGTTATAGGAACAATTTCTCCTACAATAGAGAAGAGACAATACAAACCATGGCTTGTGCTTTATTTAATCATATATGGTGTGCCAATCAAGTTATTCGACATTAAATTGATGTGTCTCATTAAAGACCAAGTAATGTGATTGAAAGCATCAGAGTTAGTAATACTCTACGGGAGATCAAAATTTCTGGAAATGTTAAACATAAATAAATTTCAGTGTACATGCATTGTCATTAGTTCTTGAAATATCCATGAGTACTTTTGGATGAAGTGGTCATATGAACTTATCACATGGAAATCAGCTGTACAAGATAACAATTTCTAACCACAGATCATCTCTCTGAAATGTAAGCTGCTCTTCTTGGGGGGGTGGGGTGGGGTAGGTGATTGATAAATGGGAACATGAGATTATTATACTTCAGAATTTTGCTATTCTCAGAACAAGGGCTTGATAATGAATAGCATAAAGGATAATCCCTGATATATTTATTTAAATATATGTTACAACTGTCAACTCAATAAAAACTAATCACATACAAATACTTCATGAATACTTCATCATACAACGATGTTTCTTTTTCAAATAAAGACTATTTTTTCTTATTTTGAATTTTCTCATTTATTAGGTTTTTTTGATGACAGTTTTTATTCCCCTCATCTTCCCTGCAAAAATTACTGTTTGTAAATCAAGACTGGGTCAGTAGATGTATTTGAATTCAGCATGTATTGTTTTGTGTTTGTTTCTTTTCTTTTCTTTTTATGTTTTTTTCTTAACAGGATTAGGCTAGAATCACAGCCTAAATAAGTCCCATTTTTAAACATTTGCCCAAAATGTTTTTTTTAATTTATAATTTTTATTGTTTGACTATTTGACAACTTAGTTTTTAATATAATAATATGATTAATTCTTTCAGAATTTCATACATGCCTATAATATGATTTACTTACTTTTTCGCTTCACCTCTAACTCTGTTTTTATATGCCCTAAACTAATAATTAATAATTTACTTAAGCTAAAGCAATGGTTTTATACATTGAACACATCAAAGTTTAAAATATACTGGATATGAGTTATAGCATGAGTTAGATATCTTGAATATGTGTTTATAGAAAACTTTGGGCAGGAGCATTTAGGAAAGTGTTTATGCTAGTCTTTTTAAAAATTCACTGTTTTACATTTTGAGCATGTATTTTTTATTAAGTACAATTTTATTAATTTTAAAATTTTGTGGGGAAAATGAGGGGATTGAAAACTAGTCTGATGCAATCTAATAAATGAGAAAATTTAGGATAAGAGCCTGACAAATACAGAGGCAGATGCTCACAGCCAACCATTGGACTGAGCGGGGTCCCCAATGGAGGAGTTGGAGAAAGAACTGAAGGAGCTGAAGGGGTTTGCAACCCCATAGGAAGAACAGCAATATCAAACAACCAGACACCTCCCCCAGGGCTACCAAGGACTAACCTACCAACCAAAAGTACACATGGAGGGACCCATCGCTCTAGCTGCTTATGTAGCAAAGGATGCTTATCTGACATCAATGGGAGGGAAGCCCCTTGGTCCTGTGGAGGCTAGATGTCCCAGAGTAGGGGAATACCCGGGTGGGGAGGTGATAGTGGGTAAGTGGGTGGGGGAACACCCTCATAGACACAGGGGCTGATGGGATAGGGGGTTTTGGGACTGATGGGAACCAGGAAAGTGGATAACATTTGAAATGTAAATAAAGAAAATATCCAATTAAAAAAAAAAAGTCATCTCTATTCCAAAAGGAAAGAACTTCAGAAATTCACAAAGTGGGAAAGGACTATTACAAATTGTATTGATCACTGGCTCAATTTGTTCATGTTCAGTGACAGAATTAATTGTCTTCCAAATAGGACATTATCATCAGATTAAGGATAATAATCAATAACCTTGGAATTACCTGTAATGAAATTTTGGGGGCAGAGTCATTAAATTAGTGACAAATTGAAAAAGGCCTGAATAACTTCTAAATTTTTGCCATTATGTCAATATAAAAGAAATCAATCTAAAACTGAACCTCAATATATGTAAATCTAAAAACATGATAAACTCAAGTGATAATTAAAACATAATGGTTGTCATAGCAATTGATGCACATGGAAGTGATTAATAGGAGAAAACCAGGGACCTTTTAGGGATAATAATATAGTTCCTCACTGTAATTGTGAATCGTTAATCTGAACAGATTATACAATAAATTCAAGGGAAATTTTTAATATGCATCAGTGAAGATTATGTGTCAGAATGGAAATTAATAAAATTAAGTTAAATTAGACTATAGGGCTACAGAAAAATGCAATCAATACAAATTTGCATTCTAATTGACCAAGTTTTCCTGTCATAAGTATAGAGTTTGACAGTTTAAATAGGTATATATCCAGAGTGGAATCAAAATAAGTGAACAGAATATGTTGAAAATCCAGAGTTCCACTGCTACCCTTTCAGGGTTACAGTTAGTTACACCCAACTAACTGAAAGGTGCTTTATAACCTGTGTAATAAAAGTTTCATTAGACAGAATGATATAACTGCCTATAAATTATAAAATATAAAAATAAAGATATACCTAATATATCACTTCCTTTTCTATATCAAGACACATAAAAATATTTTTGCTATATTATACTTATTTATTTAAGTTAATGCAATGATTTTGTTTGTTTAGTTAACACAACAATGTTTTAAAACTGCATATTAATTACATCAAATATTAGATATCTTTAATATGTACCTGAAGGAGATTTTTGGCATGTAAACTCAATGTTTATGATAATTTTTAAAATATGTACCCATTTTACATTGTAAATATGGAATTTTTCATTAAATACCATTTCATTGATTATTATTTAAAATTATGTAGGGAAGCTGAGAAATAAAAATTTGTTCCACATAACCTGTTAAAGAAGGAAAGTCAGAATAACAAAAAGGATTGTCAATTTCAAAAATTAAGGAAGAATTTTAGAAACTTTTCAATTTTTGTATGTTTATTTTTTAAGAGAGAGACTCAGAAACTAAGTTTGGGGGAGAAAAGAGGTCAGGAGGATCCTGTAGAAGTTGAGTGAGGATCAATCATAGTTGTATATTTTATATATTGATTAAAAATTAAAATAGAAAATTAAAATACCATAATGAAACCTAATATTTTATGACAATTAGGTGAACAGAAAATCATAAATTTAGAGAAGGGTGAAGCATATATCAAATAATTTTGCACAACTTTGCAGTTACTGAGAAATAACAAACATTTTATAGAGGATTTCCTAAACTGTTATTTCCCCGAATGATCTTTCTATAAAGATATAAATTTTCAAAACAATTCCTTGTGATTAAAATATAAATGATTAAAATAGATCAACAAATCTGTTTATCATAAATTCAAACCAATTTCAAATAATATATGTATCTGCATAAATTTAAAAGATAAAAATAATTTTCTTTATGTCAATAAGAAATGTGCTTTATTATAGTAAATTACAAGAAGCTTTCTGTATGCAATAGTTCACTTGGGAAGTAAGTATAAAAGTGTTACTCTACAGACCATAATATGAGATTTGCTTTCATTTGTTGTGTATTAACTGCTTGTATTGGTATCTTAAAAAATCCTTGCTCTTGGGAAATTTTAAGTAGAAAATAGACTAAGATATATTTTTTTTAGTATAAATGGTATCTGGAATGTTCAAACTCATTAAGGAACAAAATATACATTTAGGAAGATACTAAGAAGTTAGGAAGAAGGAGGCACTTTACTAATTAAAGAATTTGTGATGCCATGTATCAAAAATGAATACGCTAGAACAATGTACATTATAGTCAAGCATGGTTACTCACTGTAACTATCCTAGCACTTAGAGGCTGATTTGTAAAGTGGAGTGAGAGGCCAGAGAGAGGACTCAGCACTTAAAAGCACATTTATAATTACATTATTTTAGATGTAACAAAATAAATAAGTAAAAAGTCACACTTTCCCAATAATACCTACCAAATATTCTAAGTAATTATGTGAGTATCAATGATCATAACCTATGAATTCATTTTGTGCTTATTGAAAACAAACTTTACTTTCTAAAATTCCCTGTCTCAGTAGTCACATTAGTGACAAATGCACGTCCACCAAATTCTTTCTGCAGTATTTGAAGATTTCAGTCTCAGTTCTCATTCAGTCCTTAGTTTCTCAGCTGAGTTGACCAGAAAGGATGTCAATTACTGATAAACATCATGGTCATTTTTTAGTGTGACCATCTGTTCACTTATGGCTTAATTCTGATGAAAAGCTGATTTCCCACAGGCTGGCACACAGCTGTCAGATGGCAAAATACTTGTGATCTCTGTGCTTGTCTTAAATTAAAACAATATAAGTAATAATAAATATTGGTGTACTGTCATTTATATGTTTATGCATTTTACTTCAGGATGAAGTGAGGTGATTGGAGGCTACTGACTAGTCAATGTGTTTCTTCTATTCTGGGCTAACCACACTAAAAATCGCAAGTATTTCTTCATAATCTCTATCCCATTAATTTTAATAATAATCAAAACTATATTTTCCTTAGTATTTTTATTTTTCATAGATGAAATGTTTATTGAGCAACTTTAGTATAAATTTTGAGATATTTATGTTTTAGTCACTTTTTTATTACTATATGAAATTCCTGACAAAACAAAAAGAGGGACTTTTTTTTTGGCTCAGAGTTTTAGAAGCCACTAATCGGCTATAGGCACTTGGACAGTAGGAACATGTAATTCATTTGCTTCTTTACCTGATGACACACAGGAATCAGAGAGAAAGCAGTGCTTTACAAGATAATCAAGGAGAGTCCTCTTGTATCTTACTGCCTAAAACTTTCACAACCTTCCAAAGCATCACTGGAAATCAACCATTGATAATGAGAGCCTGTGAGAGATATTTCACATCCCATCTCTAGATTTCACCCTCTTTCTTCCTCAACACTAGGCACTGGGACTATATAAGCATTATAGGAAAATGGGTATCTTGTATTTTATGAGCGTGTTTGGAACACACAGTATAATAAATGTCAGGGACAATAGAATTGGCATTACTATTCACGTTGTACAATAGAGAATAGGAGGCTATGGAGAAGTTAATGAATTACTGAGCAAGTGCTAGGGCCACGGCGTTAGTTGAATTTTCCTTCTAACTCATGCAACTTTATGTCACCATAAATACCACAATAAATTAACTATTTTCTACCATCTAAGCACTTCCAAAATGTTGTGCTGAAGTATCTGTTTTTTATAGTAAGTAATTGTGGTTTATTCGTGTCTCATTGGACACCCTGATTTGTCACTAAGCCCTGATCTTAAAGTATAAAATTAATGGGAAATAAAGAAGTCTAATATTTTCTACTTTATGGGGTTTGTCCTTTCTTCCATTTGTACCACGCATAACATTTGAAATTTTATTATTTGCACACCATGTTTACTGTGTATAGGATGATTATATCTATGTGAGATATGTTTATACTAATATTTCCTTATATTATAGGCTTATTAGGTTTTCATTAACTGCGAGAAATCCAAGGCACACCTCAGAAACATAATGTTTATCCTCTATAAGAGTAAAAAATAGTGAAAAAAAACCTTCAGTGTTATCGTGACCATTTAACCTGATTTATCCAAATGAAGTGAGGTATGATATTCTCAAAGCTATCACTAAATCCTCCAAAAGACCTTCCAGGTGTAAGTTCTTAACTGCCAATTATGACATTTAAGATACAGAACAATATAAAAATTTTAATGCTGAAGCATATTTTTGCTGGAATATATTTATCTCCTACTAAATACTATAATACTAAAATTCCAGAAATATCTTATTTACCTCCTATGTCCAGAGTTTGGAGAGATGATCGTTAATAACATTAGGTTAAACTAATTTGAAAAGTGTTACTGATACCCTGTACTTCTCAAGATAGAAAGACAAGAAAAACTATGAGTACAATTTCCAAGATGACTGATGCTTTGATAATCAATTCAGGCATAAATGAGTATGTAATAACAGGAAGAAATATATTTATCCATAATTCCAAGGATATGTAAACTCTGAAGTTAGTAATTAAAGACAATTAATAATTACATAAATGATAAAACACTTGGGGCGACTGTATGTAGCAATGAATGTCTAGTTAAAGAATATGTTTATATCATAGTGCACAGTGACAAGCCAGGCAAGAATTGTATTACAAATATGTGTGAGGACTGCAGAAGAACTATAGTGTGAGAAACTTCGTTTAATGTGTATACAGATTGGATGTTATAGTTTTAGGGATTCTAAAAAAAGTAAACCATTAAAATGTGGTTAGCAGACAACATATGGTGTCACACAGGTTATACTACATGACCACAAGAACAGATAATTTATTACAACAAATCATAATGATCACATTTTTTTCTAACTACATAATTGAATGAAGTTCATAGTTGAAAGTTTGAAGGCAGTGGGATGCATTTTAAGAAGTCTCAGAAGATCAAGGATGGTCCAAGATATGAGCAGACAGAAAAAAAGAAGTGGTCTTTTTATTTTTGGCTTTTATCAACAGCTGCTTCTAGGTTTGGAAGAAGCCAATACTCTGCAAGACATACGACAAGGAGGGATCCAATGAAGTGAATTGAAAAATCAAATGTACATTCAACTAAATAAACCTGACTCTTGAGGAAGAACGGCTGAAAACAAAGAGTATTGCATAAAAGTATAGGATCTCCTTATCTGAAACTTTTCCCAAGGGTCCTAGAGGGAAAACTCAATGAGGTTATACTGCGGTATGAGAACCTCAGTCCTTGTCTATACTTCAGGATCAGGATGCTTCTCCACAGTAACAGAGCCTCATCAAACCTTGTCAAACCTGGACTATTATACACAGGATTTTTGGGAAGAGCCCACTAGATCTTTCAGTCAATACAGTCAAACTTCTTGGACTTTAAAATGTCTACTTCTCTGGTTTTGAAAGGTATTTCATTGTATATAGGATTCCTGGATCACTAATTTCTTCACCACCATTGTCCAGTTACTCCAGTGTTCTCACTTGAATAATTTCTTGTGGGAAACATGCTATTGTCTTTACCATTATTGCTCTTCACATAATAGTTTTATTCTTACTATTTTAATACATTTTAAAGAATTTAATTATGGTTTATATTAGTAATTAAAGAAAGTTAATAAAATTTAAGCATGTAAAACATGCCTACTGAAGGTTGGTATTAATGATTATAGTCCTTTTAATAAATGTCACAGATCTTTGTTTTAGTAGGCTAGATCATTATTTAAAAATCTTGTTTCTTCAAGTCTCTCTTACAATATGTTTGACAGTAATTCAGTGATGTTTAATATGGGGCCACACTTCCAAACGTACTGATGTTGACACTTCCAGCTACAGTGTACTTCCTTGTTTGTGTGTGATGCTATTATAAAGAAGGAAGATATAATATTCTAGCCTGTACGTATCACAACATCTGAGTTTTGAGAACAAGAAATTTTTGGGAAATTGCCAAATAAATTTTGTGAACAAGTGGCCCTGATTAAAACAAAATGCTTTATAGTTCATTAGTCCCACTAGTGATCCATCATTTTTCTTAGTCCTCTCCCCAAATCTGAGGATTTTTGTGTTGCAGGTGACAACTCTCCATGTTTTTGTTTTTGGGGGAACACAAAGCATTCTTCCTTCTGTTTCTTTTGAATTTATTCCATTACTCATTATTGCCTATTCTTTTTACATCTTTTAACTATAAGTATTTCGCAGGATCCTTCAGAGGTGAAGTCTCACAATTCTACAGAACCCTTTCTGGTAGCTCTCTTCTTGGAGTTTAATATTGAGTATTCAATGGAGTATTGAGTCAATATTGAGTATTAAATTGAGTATTCAATCTCATGGGTATTCATTAATAATACCCATGAGATTGCCAGCCTCATTCCATCTACTCAGCTCAGGATTTACTGTCAGCTCTCTCCTGTAAACAGCCTGTTAAGTGTTCTTTGATACATAATTAGCAGAGCTGTCAAAATGTTCCTTTATCTCACTTAGGAACTGTTTTTGTTTTTTGTTTTTTGTTTTTTGTTTTTGTGTGTGTTTTAATCATAATGATTCATATATGTCTTCATTTGTTGTCCTACTGTACGCAATGTGTTTTATCCCTTAAGTGAAGGAAATCCAATTTAATTTATTTTGAATACAGAAAATCCAAGTGATTTTACTCAACAAAGAGTTTGTAGCATGGTAATAATACTACCAAGCATTCACATATAATATGTAATATTTTAGAACAAAGAATGAAATATTGGATTCCTAATTTTGTTCATTATTTCAAATGAAACATGACATGAACTCAATAAGTATGGATATTCAATTTAAGATTTGATGATACTTTAACAAAATACATATATCTGTCTGCTATGTTTCAAATTTTCAATAAAAATAGAAAATATTGATTCAATAAAAATAGAAAAATATATATGACAAGGATGAAAGTTTACTATGGTTTTATTTTAGTTTTCAATATAACTTGACAACTTGAAGTATTTATTAGATTATACTCTATAAAGATCAATGCTTTTATAAAAATGAAATATTAAAATATATTCCTTCCATTATCCATAAGATGCTCTGTGATGTCTCTGAAATTATTTTTGTTATTGAAAGTTTCAATATATATTTCTTATTTAATTTGCCTGGAGTATTTTTCTTCTGTAGAAGAAATGTTCTGGCATCTTTACTGACAATAATTCGGTATTAGTGTTTATTACATAGCAAATTCTTTTAAAATAATCAATAATACATATATCTAAGTTAAAGGGAACAAGAAAAAATATATGTCCTGGTTTCCAAAAGAAAATTGTTGTATGGATAGAGCAAGCTGAAAATTAATACTTTTAAAATCTCAACTTCATAAGTATTCTTTTTCATTTATATCAATATTCCTGCATGATTATTTTTCTTAGTTACAAAGCAACCATCATACAAAATTATATGTAAATTTAGACTTCACTTTAGTATATCACAAACAATTACACTGAAAAACTCAAAAATAATAACATTTATTACATTACATTGTTCAGATAAAATTATAATAGTTAAATAATTTGGGATTAAAATACATGTAAAATAATCATAAGTCTTCATTTGGTTTTTACTTGCCATTTTCTGAGGGACTCTAACAATCTATACATAGTAAAACAATAGCACTAGGAATTATAAACATACTTTAGTATAAAATTATCTTACATTGCTTACACACTTTTCCTGTTATTCTAGACTTGTTTTAATGAATATGATATAGTGAGCAGTCTTGTGATGGTTACTTCTATCTGGACTTTTAAAAAGCTAAAGACTTGCTTTGGAGAACTAAAGATCTTTTTTTTAATAACCACCACAGTCATTGTCTCCACCTTTCTTTTAATCATCTCTGACTGAAAATCATTTCAATCTATTTCAAAGGGCAAAGGAAATTTTTCCCTTAAGTGAGTAAAAACAAGTACATTTTATATATTTAATCTTTCTATAGGGCTGTTTTCCATACTGACTTAATACGTGACAGATTATGTTTTTCTGAGGAGAGAGTTATATCTTATAATTAGTCTACATTTAATATATAACCTTTAAAATAAGTTATTCAATTGAGAGAATACTTTTTTCATATTGAAGAGACAGAGTCACGTTTGTTCCACTAATGTGTATTGGTCAACATGGCCAGGGTTTGCCTGTTAGAAATCTATGTAGAATTACATATACAAATAAGATTTTGTTTGTTTGTTTGTTTACTAAAAGCCTTTTAAATATTTTCCACTGGAATCAGAAGAAGATTTCAAATTCTTCTAGCAGTCTAAATGGCCCTTATAAGACTCTCCCTAACCTCACATAGCTTTGCCATATTGTTTTTCTTGTTAAAGCACGATCCTCATTTTAATCTTCGGGGTTGTGTAAAATTTACTCTCTTAAAAATTTGTTCCTGAAAGATCCATGCTGCTAGACTGTTGAGTGATTTGGCCACTGAATTTTTCTGCATAACAAAGCTATTCTCTGTATATTTAGTACAGTAGGATAGGTTGAAATATGGTTTGGAAAGAAGACCTGGTGGCAGTTCTCAGTGTTCAGTTCTCTGTTCTTGTTTTCAAATGTTCACATCAACTGTGAAGCATATGCTTATTATCAATGGATAAAATCAAGTTTAATTTGTTGAAATATGTACATTACATATTCCCAGAAGGTTTAAGGTATATAAAATAATTTATTTGCTTTGTAACAGACAAACAATACACAAGTTATGATTTTTTGGGGGTTATAAACAAGTTATGATTTTTTTTGGGTTTTTGAGACAGAGTTTCTCTGTATAGCCCTGGCTGTCCTGGAACTCACTCTGTAGACCAGGCTGGCCTCGAACTCAGAAATCTGCCTGCCTCTGCCTCCCAAGTGCTGGGATTAAAGGCACAAGTTATGATTTTAAAAGTGAAAATCCAAAATATTCTTGTGCCTTACAGCATGCAGAAAACCTGAATATATATGAAAAAAAGCACCACACGGCTCTAATATTTTTGGTTCTAATTTTCATGGTTTTCTAAAAATTTTTATTTTAAATTCTATGGTTGTATTCTTTGATAGTTTCATAGACTACTTAAGGAATTTTTTATATTGTTTGTATTAAATCAAGCAAACCTTTAATTTTTGGGGACACTACAAGTGTCCTAGATCACTAAGGGAGTACATTGAGAGAACCGAAAAATTGTAGAAGAATCTGAAGTACAACATATCCAAATTATATCTGGACATTTAAATAATCCCAAAAAGCAATACAAATATCATTCAAATATAGACACTGACATATACTGAAATACTTTCATGTAACCGAGTAAGATATCTCAAGCATAAAATTAAAGAGCAAAATCAAGTCTAATATATCTCATTGAAATGATCAAGCCTTTGCCTTCCCATGGGATAATCTGAATTAAACCACAAGTGACAAATACTATAGCATCGATTGGGTTATATTTAATATATATATGAAAATTTGTAAATATTTTGACAATACATTAAGAACACTCAGAATAATGTATTTGCATAAACAAGTAGGGTAAATTTTACACTGAAGAAAACACTATCTATAGCCCTGGAGTGAATTTAGAAGTTTGAATTTATTGTTTCTGTATTAATAGGGATATGTAGACAATAATCAAATATTGTTGCTTCTCTTGTTATCCCTGATTATTATTAAATCAAAATAAATTTTTAAATAATACACATTAAATAACATACATATATATATAGAGAGAGAGGTAGAGCTCAAGAATCATATATATATCCACACAGACTGTTTGAGCCTATGCAATGCTATGTGTCAAAGTGCCAAAGAGAAAATAATGTGTATGATTAAAACATAATGATAAAAACACTACAGAAGGTATACCATATGCTCTTGAAAACTTAGTAAAATAATAAATTAAAATTTAATTTCAATAGTTGTTTTAATGATTGGATCTTAATTGTATCTTTTGAAATCATACTTAGCTGTGATTAATTTGTACAAAATATATCCTTTAATTATTTTTGAAGATGACTATCATTTATATAGAGAAATTCAGTGTTTATATATCAATACAATTCTACTTTATTTTCTCATACTGAGAAAAAATAAATGCTTTTAAAAATGTGTTGGAAATAGAAAGCAGCATTTCAAACTAGAGAAAAACTGTATCTGGCTGTCAACCATCAGGGTGGTTTGTAGGAAGTGGTAGGAAACTATTTACAGAGTGACGAATCTTAGCAGAGACAAAGCCATGTTGTTTAATTTCTTTGCAATATTTCCAAGTAACTCAACTAAACAGAGCAGATGGTGCAAATCTGAGATTTTGATGTCTTAGAGTGAAAACATTAAATTCTACTAGCTGTTGCATTAGAAATAGTGTTGGCTTCAGTAGCATGTTATGGACATTTTATTAATTCTTTGCTAGGTCTGTTTTTATTGAGAAAAATGGTCACTTTTAGTGGTCATGCATTTTAAACAATTCATAAAGTTATTTGTGATTTATGAAAGTAGTAAAGAAAACATGACTAAATTTTGACAGTTTTGCTTTTTGATATTTTTGAGTTTTGGGTTATTTTCTCAAGAACATTTTGCTGTTTTTTCTATTTTTTTTTTAATATAATAAAGTATGCAGGGTTTCTATTCCTGCACAAACATCATGACCAAGAAGCAAATTGAGGAGGAAAGGGTTTATTCAACTTACTCTTCAATGTTGCTGTTCATCATTAAAGGAAGTCAGGCCTGGAACTCAAGCAGGTCAGGAAGCAGGAGCTGATGCAGAGGCCATGGAGGGATGTTTCTTATTGGTTTGCTTGCTTCTCCTGGCTTGCTCAGCTGGCATTCTTATAGAGCCCAAGACTACCAGCCCACAGATGGTACCACCCACAAAGGGTCCTCCACCTTTGATCACTAATTGAGAAAATGCCTTACAGATGGATCTCATGGAGGCATTTTCACAACTGAAACTGCTTTCTCTGTGATAACTCCAGCTTGTGTCAAGTTGACACAAAACCAGCAAGTGCAATTGACACCTTGTCAACTTGACACACAAATACATCTCTATTAAGCCTCAACTCTTACTTTCTTATTCATTCCCAAGATCTAAATAATTTTAAAATCCCACAGTCTTTGCAAATTCTTACATATTGAAATTTCAATCCCTTTAAATATTTCCAGTCTCTTAGAATTCAAAGCCTTTTTACCATTAGAAGTCTCTTAACTGTGGGCTCCAATAAAATACCTTCTTCCTTCAGGAGGAAAAATATATCAGGGTACAGTCACAACCAAAAGCAAAATCAAACTCTAACCGTCCAATGTCTGGGATCCATTCATGATCTTCTGGATTCTTCCAAGGGCTTGAGTCACTTCTCCAGCTCTGCCCTTTGTAGCACACACCTTGTTTTCTAGGCTCCAGATGCCTATACTCCACTGCTTCTGCTGTTCTTGGGGGTCATTTCATGGTACTAGTATCTCCAAAACACTGCTGTCTTCTGCTGCAACTAGGCTTTACCAACCACCTCTCATAGGCTCTCTTCATGGTGCCAAGCCTCACCTCCTTTGCATGACCATTTCAGTCCTGGGCCATCAATTGCAACTGAGGGTGCACCTTTAACATTAGCCTTCTACAGCCTTTCACAGTGCCCAGGCCTCAGCTGCTCTTCATGACTCCTTCATGCCTTCAAAACCAGTAACACCTGGGTAACGCTTACACATTACCAAATCCAGCCACATCACAAGGTACAACCCTGACTATCTCTGGTTCGCAGCTTCTGCTCTCTCAGAAAACACTTTTTAGAAGATTTCATCTCACTGATGCTGGTCTCTTCCAAATTATTGCCAATTTCCCAGCTCCAGCTAACCAGCATCAATAGTCCCAGTAATGCAATGGTTTTGCTTTTAGTAGTTCTGGTATTTTGTTAATCGCAGCTGATTCTTCAGCCCCAGCTAACCAAAACCACAGAATCTTAAATCAAACTAGCAATGGCCCTGATAAGTCTTTAATCTTCCCTCTGAAATTTCACAAGTCAGGACTCCATCTTCTGCACTGTTCTCAATATTGTCTTCCAAGCTCCTACAGAACACCACACAGAGTTCTTAACATCCCAATGGCTCTTCTAGCTCAAAGTTCCAAAGTCCTTCCACAAATTTTTCCCAAAACATGGTCAGGTTGTCACAGGAATTCTTCACTATGCTGGTACCAATTTGTCTTAGTTAGAGTTTCTATTCCTATACATTATGACCAAGAAGCAAGTTGGGGAGAAAAGGGTTTATTCAGCTTATTCTTCCATGTTGCTGTTCATTATTAAAGGAAGTCAGGACTACAACTCAAACAGATCAGGAAGTAGGAGCTGATGCAGAGGCCATAGTGGGATGTTTCTTACTGGTTTGCTTTCTTCTCCTGGCTTGCTCAGCTGGCTTTCTTATAGAGCCCAAGACTAACAGTCCACAGATGGTACCACCCACAAGGGGCTCTCCCCACCTTGATAACTAATTGAGAAAATGCCTTACAGCTGGATCACATGGAGTCATTTTCTCAACTGAAACTGCTTTCTCTGTGATAACTCTAGCTTGTGTCAAGTTGACACAAACCAGACAGTACATTATGGTTTTACAATTTATTTCTCTAATTTAGATATTTTTTTCCTCTGAAGGACCAAATGGCAACATATTCTCTTATATTGTAAATACTAAATGGCATTTTCCAAAATTTTGTTTTTAGAGCAAAATGCATGTATGTGGTCTTATGAAATCTGACTTTTAAAATGTATAAAATAAAGCATTAGTGGGATAAAAGCTTCATTCTAAGTTTGTGTAAAGCCTCACAGCTTTCAAAGCAATTTTATCAGTAGTGGTTTCCTTTTGTCTTCTCCACACATTTTCTGTTACAGATGGTCAATGGCTTCCAGAAAATACTTACTAGAAAATTCCAGAAGTTAATAATGTGTTGTTTTAACCTCCTCACAAATGTGAGTGGTGTTGTAGAATCCTCTTTTCTTGTGCTCCTTGCTCCTGCTTAGTCCTATCTTTGACATAAGTTACTCACTGTACAGAGTATGAAGGCTTCATCTACGATTGTCTCTTAGTCACTCAGTGTACACAAGAATATTCAGATCAATTCCCTTGGTAACTCAAATTGTTTGTGTTCAAGCAGCTTCATTTTACTAAATAAAGAACTCTTACCTGAAAAGAAGTAATCATGTTTAAATGTATTTTTGGCAAGTCTATTTTATTAAGATATCAATGTTAGTTTTCTGTTGTTCCTTATTTTTATTATTTTGAAATATATATACATAATATATAATAAGTTCATATTGTATATATTTCTATATATTCAACACATATTTTTTATATTAATAACATATTTATTTTATTATATGGTATAATTATATATATGTATATAATATATACAGTTTTATAAAATATATAATATATATAAAATATATCAATATGTAATATATTTTCATCCTTTTTTATTTCTCTTTCAGTTTCTTCCAGACTTCATATATCTTTATTCCAATTTTACTTCCTCTTTAAAAACTCATTCAGTCCAATCAATCTTTATTCTCCATATGACCACATAGAGTCATCCATTGGAGCAGGGAAAATTTATTAGGGATGACTTCTCTCAAAAAATGATTTTTCTTTCCACAGCAACCTTCTACGCTCAGAGTTCCTGTACTAGGGATGGCTTCATGGGCCCCTGAACAAGTAATAACATAATTATAAATTATAATCTTCTGTTTGTCTTGGGAAGGCAATCAGAGTCAGTGAAGGTTATAAGCACAACAACCCTTTCATGTCCAAAATGTATTTAACCTAATTTCTAAGGTAAATTTTGTGAAAGATATATATGTATTCTTATAAAACTTTCAGTACATATAAGATTTAGAATTTTCCATGGTGTCAGGCATTCATTGTGGTCTTAGGAGGATCTCTTGGAGAGGAAGACATGATACTACATATATTGCAGTGCAAGAGATACTTAGTATCAACTTCTACAGTATCTTCCAATATACATGAAACATTTGATCAAATACATTAAAGCAAGTTAGGAAATAGACACATGCAATAAAGTGAAGAAACTCTGAGAAGATAGATTTCAATGTAATATAAATAGAGAAAGTCAGTCCAGGAGAAAGATTAGACTGGTTGGACGTCCTGTTAGGATACATTGTTTCTCAAAAACAGAATAAAATACCTGTAAATATACTTTATTATGAAATTCATTGTTTATACTCTAATAATTAAAAGTAAGCTCCATGTTTTGAGAGCCCCTGGAAGTGAAATATTTCCAAAGTTTTCACCCAGATTTTCAATCACAATTTTCAGCTTCATCCCGTTAAACAGTTTGCAAACATTCTTGGAGACAGTAACACTCCAAGATAACCAACTTTTTTATCTCCTTCATTTCATACCTTGAGGTATTGTGATTAGGAAATTTTGTCCCACCAATTGCTAACAGTGTCAATTCAAGCACTGCAAATTTAATATATTCCACTCTTTTACAGGTCAAAGCAAGGAGGGGGAAGTAAAGAACACCTGCATCCATGCTATTTATGAAAATCATTAAATTGTTGAAAAAAAATCTGCTTCTTGTAGCCTCTGAATGCACCATACATTTGTCTCTACTGATACAAAGAATATTAATAGGAAGTGAAGGAGAAAAAAATGTGACTTTTTCATTTGTAAGAAATATAATAAAAATAAAATTTACCAGCATCTTATGAATTTTCATAAATATACAGGAATCACTTATAAAGATTGTGCCACTCAGTTTATTATTTTTGCTAGGAATTATATTTAGTCATCATATTTTTCTCTTAAAGGTTAAATGGTAAAACAACTCTTAATTTTCAAGTGTATAAAATATGCTTTAAAATTAATAAAACATAGCTTTTAGGTATTCACACCACAAAACATAATAAATATTTTAGGTGATTGAAAAGTTAATTACATTTAATTATTCTATAACATTAATTTACATCAATAAATCATTTTATCTCTTTCATATATATATATGTATAATTATCTGATAATTTAAGAAAGCAAACACTGATACTTCTAATCTAGCTGAAGAATTCTTCATTTTGGATAAGTACATGCATATTTAAAGCTCTTTAAATTTTATTTCTTTATTTGTCTTATGCATGTCATTTACATGTTAGGTGAAAAATCCAGGCTTATAAATCAGCTTGCTCTAGTGAGTTCAATGCTTATATGTAATAACATTTTTACCAAGCATCATTTCCATCCCTCTGATTCTTTCTCTATATTTAACTTTAAATAGGGACAACCTTAAAGCTAATCTAACAGAGAGACTCTATCATCTCTTTCATCTGGAGCCTCTTTAGCTTTTGTTATGGTTCCAGAAATAAGAAAATCTCTTCCTCTTTATCTAGTTTTTCTCTTCTGGAAAATGAGTCAAAAGATTCATAAAGTAAATCTGCTGATGTAATAATGTATTATTTTGGAAATCATGCTTATAGGGACTCAGGAAGAACTTGTATATTAACATGAGGTTCTATTCTAAAGTGAATTTTATGCTTGTAATATTGGCCAGGCTAACAAACCTTTTAATTTATTTTATAGCCATAGAATTAGCATGTTCACTCTAGTTTTATTTTCTTATTTAATTATTTTTAATTCTGTTTCCTGTTTTACATTTTCTAGCAGAATATTTAACAATAAGCTTAGTTCTTTATCCCTTTCTCTAATTACCAGCCACATATTTTTGTGGTGGGATGGCAGGAGCAAGAATATATTTTCCTACATTTCTACAAAAAGTGGTTAAACCTCCATAGAAAGAGAAGAGACATTTTACTGCCCTTAAAACTGACTCTCTTTGCATTATGTTTCTTCCATTTCCAACATATGTGAACACTGTGAACAGGATGCTATTTTAATGTGGTTAGACCTTACTAGTAAATGCTGCTTTGAAAATTTAGAGTTCAAGAATAAATTATCACTTCTTCCCCAGATAGAATTATCCTGGCTATCAATGAAATAAAGTATTTTACATTTTTAATTTTTTATGCATTTTACACCCTGCTCATTGCCCCTTCTCCCAGCAACCTGCTTCCACAGTCTTCCCATCCTTCTCCCCTTCTCCTCTGGGAATGTGCAGGGACCACCTGTGTATATGCCCATGCTGGTACATCATGTCTCTGTAGGACTAGACACATCCATTTCCACAAAGGCACTACAAGATAACCCAGCTAGAACCTATCCCACAGATAACAGTTTTTGGGATAGCCCCTACTCCAGTTGTTCAGGACCCACATGAAGATCAAGTTAGACATCTGCTAAGAGTGTGTGTGTGTGTGTGTGTGTGTGTGTGTGTGCATTTGTGTGTGTGTGTGTGTGTGTGTGTGTGTGTGTATTGTGGCAGGGGGAGGCTAGTTACAGCCCATGTACCATGTGTGATTTTTGTCTGTAGTTCAGCTTCTGAGAGCCCCAAGGGTACAGGGTAGTTGTGACACAGGGCTCTGTACTCAAATAGTGCCAGAATTAGCTGGTATCCCAGGAGTGCCAACACACCTAAGCACAGGCAAGACCATCACTTCTTTTCAAATTCACTGAACCAAAAGGGACCCTTACAGAGCCATCAGGATACAGGAAACAAGGGACAGCTGAGGACTAGATCCTTCTGGATTCTGTCTTCAACCCAGAGCTGACCCTGTACCACAGCTCTCCAAACCCAAATTCCTCTCAGAGAGAACTGATCTTCAAGGAGTATTGACACCAAGGCTTGCAGGAAAGACAAGCCACAGTCAGAAAGAGTAAGACGAGCTAACACCAGAGATAACCAGATGGTGAAAGGCAAGGGCAAGAACATACGGAACATAAACCAAAGTTACTTGTCATCATCAGAACCCAGATCTCCCACCACAGCAAGACCTGGATACCCCCAACATACCATAAAAGCAAGACTCAGACATAAAAACACATCTCCTGATGATAATAGAAGATATTAAGAAGGAAATATATAACTCCCCTAAAGAAATACAAGAGAACACAGATAAACAAATAAAAGCTCTTAAAGAGGAAACACAAAAGTCCCTTAAAGAATTATAGGAAAACACAATCAAACACACAAAGGAAATGAACAAAACCATTCAGGATCTAAATATAGAAATAGAACCAATAAAGAAATCACAAAGGGAGACAACCCTGGAGTTAGAAATCCTAGGAAAGAAATCAGGAGTCATAGATGCAAGCATCACAAACAGAATACAAGAGATAGAAGAGAGAATCTCAGGTGCAGAAGATACCATAGAAAACATTGACACAACAGTCACAGAAAACACAAAATACAAAAAACTCCTAACCAAAACATCCAGGATGCAATGAGAAGACAGAACCTGAGAAAAATAATAGGTGCAGAAGAGAGTGAAAATTCTCAATTTAAAGTTCAAGTAAATATCTTCAACAAAATCATAGAAGAAAA
Source organism: Rhynchomys soricoides (assembly GCA_019843965.1). Taxonomy (NCBI): domain Eukaryota; kingdom Metazoa; phylum Chordata; class Mammalia; order Rodentia; family Muridae; genus Rhynchomys; species Rhynchomys soricoides. Next base: position 3,753,154 of record JADRCH010000099.1, on the reverse strand, counting down.
CTTCCCTAACCCAAAGAAAGAGGTGAGCATAAATATACGAGAAGCCTACAGAACTCCAAATAGATTGGACTAGAAAAGAAATTCCTCCCATCACATTATAGTCAAAATACCAAACGCACAAAATAAGGAAAGAGTATTAAAAGTAGGAAGGGAAAAAAGGGCAAGTAACATATAAAGGCAGACCTATCAGAATTACACCAGACTTCTCACCAGAGACTATGAAAGCTAGAAGATCCTGGCCAGATCTCAAACAGACCCTAAGAGAACACAAGTACCAGCCCAGGCTGCTACACCCAGCAAAACTCTCAATAATCATAGATGGTGGAACCAATATTCTATGACAAATCTAAATTTATACTGCATGTTTCCACAAACCCAGCACTACAAAGAATAATAGATGGAAAATGCCAACTCAAGGAGGGAAATTACATCCTAGAAACAACAAGAAAGTAATCTTTCAACAAACTCAAAAGAAGATAGCCACACAAACATAAAAATAATATCTAAAATAACAGGAAGCAACATTCACTATTCCTTAATATCTCTTAACATCAATGGACTCAATTCCCCAATAAAATAACATCCACTGACAGACTGAATCCATGAACAGGACCCAGCATTTTGCTGCATCCAGGAAACACACCTTTGTGTTAAAGACAAACACTACCTCAGAGTAAAGGGCTGGAAAACAATTTTCCAGGCAAATGGCCCCAAGAATCAGGCTGGAGTAGCCATTCTAATATCTGACAAAACCGACTTTCAACCAAAAGTCATCAAAAAAGATAAGGAAGGACACTTCATAGCCATCAAAGGAAAAATCAACCAAGAAGAACTCCCAATTCTGAACATCTATGCCCTGAATGAAAGGGCACCCACATTCATAAAAGAAACTTTACTAAAGCTCAAAACACACATTGCACCTCACACAATAATACTGGGAGACTTCAACACCCCACTATCATCAATGGACAGATCTTGGAAACACAAACTAAGGCACAGTGAAACTAACAGACGTTATGAACCAAATGGGTTTAACTGATATATAGAGAACATTTCATCTTAAATCAAAAGAATAAACCTTCTTCTCAGCACCTCATGGTGCCTTCTCCAAAACTAATCATATAACTGGTCACAAAACAAACCTCAACAGATACAAGAAGATTGAAATAATCCCATGACTCCCATCAGATCACTACAGAATAAGGTTGATCTTCAATGGCAACAACAACAGATAGCCCACATACACATGGAAGCTGAACAACACAATACTCAATAATAATTTGGTAAAGAAAACAATAAAGGAAGAAATTAAAGACTTTCTAGAATTTAATGAAAATGAAAGTACAACATACACAAACCTATGGGACACAATGAAAGCAGTGTTAAGAGGAAAACTCATAGCTCTGAATGCCTCCAAGAAGAAACTGGAGAAAGCATACCCTAGCAGTTTAACAGGCCACTTGAAGCTCTAGTACAAAAAGAAGTTAATACACCCAAGAGGAGTAGAAGGCAGGAAATAATCAAACTAAGGGCTGAAATAAACCAAGTAGAAACTAAGAACTATACAAAGAATCAACAAACCCAGGAGCTGGTTCTTTGAGAAAATCAACAAGATAGATAAACCCTTAGCCAGACTAACCAGGGGGCACAGAGACAGTATCCAGATCAACAAAATTAGAAATGAAAAGGGAGATATAACAATGGATTCTGAGGAAATTAAAAAAAATCATCAGATCCTACTACAAAAGCCTGTATGCAACAAAATTGGAAAATCTGGATGAAATGGACAAGTTTCTAGACAGATAACAAATACCAAAGTTAAGTCAGGATCAGATAAACCATCTAAACAGTCCCACAACTCCTAAAGAATAGAAGCAGTCTTTAAAAGTCTCCCAACCAAAAAAACCCCAGGATCAGATGGGTTCAAAGCAGAACTCTATCAGACCTTCAAAGAAGACCTAATACCAATACTCTTCAATCTATTCCACAAAATAGAAATAGAAACAGAAGGAACTCTACCTAATTCATCTATGAGGCAACAGTTACACTGATACCAAAACCTCATAAAAACCCAACAATAAAAGAAAACTTCAGCCCATTTTCCCTTTTGTATATCGATGCAAAATACTCAATTAAATTCTCACAAACCAAATCCAAGAACACATCAAAAGGATTATTTACCATGATCAAGTAGGCTTCATCCCAGGGATGCAGGGATGGTTCAATACTCCCAAATCCATCTATGTAGTCTACTACATAGACGAACTCAAAGAAAAAAACCACATGGTCATTCCATTAGATGCTAAAAAAGCATTTGACAAAGTTCAACATCCCTTCATGATAAAATTCCTGGAAAGATCAGGAATTCAAGGACCATACCTAAACATAGTAAAAGCAATTTACATCAAACCAGTGGCCAACATCAAAATAAATGTAGAGAAACTTGAAGCATTCCCACTAAAATCAGGGACTAGACAATGCTGTCTACTCTCTCCCTATCTATTCAATATAGTACTTGAAGTTTTAGCTAGAGCAAATAGACAGCAAAAGGAAATCAAAGGGATAAAAATCAGAAAGGAAGAAATCAAAATATCACTATTTACAGATGATATGATGGTATACTTAAGTGACCCAAAAAACTCCACCAGAAATTTGCTACAGCTGATAAACAACTTCAGCAAAGTGACCAGATACAAAATTAACTCAAGCAATCAGTAGCCTTCCTATACTTGAAGGATAAACATGCTGAGAAAGAATTTAGGGAAATGACACCCTTCACAATAGTCACAATCAATATAAAGTATCTCGCTGTGATTCTAACCATACAAGTGAAAGATATGTGTCACATATGTGTGAACTTTAAGTCTCTGTAGAAAGAATTTGAAGAAGACCTCAGAAGACAGAAAGACCTCCCATAATCATGTATTTGCATGATTAATATAGAAAAAGCATGGCCATCTTGCTGAAAGTAAATCTACAGATTCAACGAAATCCCCATCAAAATTCCAACTAAATTCTTCATAGATTTAGAAAGACCAATTCTCATATTCATTTGGAATAACAAAAACCCCAGGACAGCAAAAACTATTCTCAACAATAAAAACTTCTGGGGGAATCAGCATCCCTGACTTCAAGCTGTACTATAGAGCAGTAGTGACAAAAACTGCATGGTGTTGGTATAATGACAGTCAGGCAGATCAATGGCATAGAATTGAAGACCCAGAAAGGAACCCAAACACCCAGGGTCACTTGGTCTTTGACAAAGGAGCTAAAACCATTACTTGGAGAAACCACAGCATTTTCAACAAATGGTGCTGGTTCAACTGGTGATCTATATGTAGAAGAATGCAAATTGATCCATTCCTATCTCCTTGGACAAAGCTCAAATCCAAGTGGATCAAGGACCTTCACATAAAACCAGATACACTGAATCTAATAGAAGAGAAAGTGGGGAAAAGTCTCGTCATGTGGACACAGGGGAAAAGTTCCTGAACAGAACACCAGTGGCTTATGCTCTGAGATCAAGAATGAACAAATGGGACCTCATGAAATTACAAAGCTTCTGTAAGGCAAAGACACTGTCAATAGGACAAAGCAGCAACCAACAAATTGGGAAAATATCTTTACCAACCCTAAGTCGAATAGATGGCTAATATCCAATATATATAAAGAATTCAAGAAGTTATACTCCAGAGATCCAAATAACCCTGTCAAAAAATGGGGAACATAGCTAAACAGAGAATTCTCAACTGAGCAACCTTGAATGGCTGACAAGCACCTAAAGAAATGTTCAACATCCTTAGTCATCAAGGAAATGAAAATCAAAACAATCCTGAGATTCCATATCAAACCAGTCAGAATGGCTAAGATCAAAAACTCAGTTGGCAGCAGATGTTGGTAAGGATGTAGAGAAACAGGAACACTCCTCCATTGCTGGTGGGATTGCAAGCTGATACAACCTCTCTGAAAATCAGTTTGGCAGACCCTCAGACAAATGAACATAATACTACTTGAGGACCCAGCTATTCTACTCCTGGGCATATACCTAGAAAATGCTCCAACAGTAACAAAGACACATGCTCCACTATGTTCATAGCAGCCATATTTATAATAGCCAGAAACTGGAATCAACCCAGATGTCTCTCAACAGAGGAGTGGAGACAGAAAATGTGGTACATTTACACAAGGGAATACTACTCAGCGATTATCATGAAATTCACAGGCAAATGGATGGAATTTGAAAATATTATCCTGAACGAGGTAACTCAGTCATAAAAGAATGAACATGGTATATACTCAAAGATAAGTTTTTATTAGCCCAAAAGTCTGGAATACCCAAGAGTGACTTCACAGCAACCATTGGGCTGAGATTCAGGTCCCAGATGGAGGAGTTGGAGAAGGAACTGTAGGAGCTGAGGGAGTTGGCAGCCCCATGGAGGGAGCAACAGTGTCCACTGGCCTGACCTCCTGTTGCTCCCAGAGACTGGATCACCAACCAAACAATATACATACAGGGAGGGACCCATGGTGCTGACCACATATGTGGCAGAGGAGGGTCTTGTTAGCCATCAGGGGAAGGAGAGGCCCTTGAGCCTAAGGGTATTAGATACCTCAGTTTAGGAGAATGCCAAGGAGGGAAGATGAGAGGGGGTGGTTGGTTCGGTGGGTGGGGAATACACCCATAGAGGCAGGGAGAGGGGGTAGGGAGGGAATAGGAAGGTTTCAAAGGGGAGATATGGAAAGGGAAAAACATTTGAAATGTAAATAAAGTATCAAAAACAAAAATAAACTGAAAAAAAAAAGAAAGAAGTAGTCAGAGGGTACAAAGCAGGGGTGTGTGGATAAAATCTGAAGTATAAAAAAATAAATTAAGGAAAAAACAAGAAATCAAACTGTATTCTACCAAGCAATGCTAACGCATTTCGACCATGATGTTCTGACCTTCTCTGTGAAGTCATGACAGATGATATTAGCTGCAAACTTAAAAAAAAAAAAAAAATCAATGACTTTCTGATAACTTGTGAGTGACCCTTCTAATTTCATTATTATTTTATTCCTCATAATTATAATATAATTATATCATTCTCCTTTCCCTTTTCTCCATATACATAAAAGCTATATAATATGCAGCATGTGTTATGATATTATCACATACATACATATAATATAAAATATATATTACAGCTATTACAAGGTACATTGGATATCATCGTTGGTTAATGTTAAGGACTTTATTGTGTTCTAGCAGTCTTTCTCTGCAAATCATAATAGATTCCTGGAATCACCTATTTACACTCAGTGTATTCTCAAACACAAGTTAAATATTTCTTACATATTGAGAGACTAGCAATGTTCATGGAATGACAACATGAATCCACAACACTATTTTGCATTTCCTCTTCTACTTTTTACTGAGGAACAGTTTTGTAATATGATGACTAAAACTAAGAATAACCTGAGAACACTGTAAGAACTTCGTCTATAGAAAAGCCTTATTCAGAAGCAGTGATAGTAAAATATGGTACAGCAGAAACACCATCCCATACAGTTTTTCTTACAACCCTGAAGATTTTTGCTGCTGCATGGAATTGCTTTAACTTTGAATTAGGCAGTAGGTGTGCCTTTCTCCAAAGAATGAGAGAAAGTTGAAAACATTCTGTGATGCAGTGTGATGTTTTTGAGTCAGAGAAAAATCTTTAACAATATTCAAAACTACAGAATATATAGGGTGACCTTTTCTGATCTTGTTTTTACATTTTACAGTAATTATGCTTATGGTATAGGCATACTGAAAATATTCTCTGGGCATGCTGCCTCTTGTTTATTTAACTTAAACTTGCTTTTAGCCAAGGGAAAATTAGAAAGTTATTATGCATTCTAATATAAAATTATTCATTTAAATACAAAATTATATTTGAAACACTGTCATTTCAGATATAAATAATTTAAAAAATAAAAAGAGGGAGCTGATATCAAATGACAGTACATAATTTTAAAATTAAATAAGGGCTTAACATTTTTTTATTCGTTGTTTCACATTTATTAACCCATTCATCGTTCTAAAACCACTAATATGTTGAACTTGTTAAATTTTTTATTTCTTTCTGCATATGTGTATTAATGTGACTGTTTCTGTGTATGTGTGTGTTTGTGTGTGTGTGTGTGTGTGTGTGTGTGTTTAAATGTGTGGTTTCTGCACAAAGGACTATAGATAAATGCTGTTGAGTGCTCACCTGGCGAACCCAGAAGATGAAACTGCTGTCTCCCACTATTTCTTCTTATGTCATTGTTTAAGACAAGGTATCTTACTAAAGCAAAAATCAGACCTATTGATTTTTCAGTTTACCTAAATCCCATGTAGGTTCTCATTGTCTCTGATATTCAATATTGGAACTATACATGGAATGATACCTACATTTTTTAATGGCATTAGAGATTTGAACTCAAGTCTACATCCTTGCATACTACCATGCACACTATCTTCAATACTTTTCTATTGCTGTGTAGAGGCACAATGACCAAGGCAACTCTTACTAAAGACAGCATTAAATTTGGAGCTTGCTTACAGTGTTAGTCCATGATTAATATGATAGAAATAGACAAGGAAGCAGTAACTTGGAGCTCTGAGTCCTGATCCCCAGATAACACAGCAAAAATGAAACAATCCAGATATCCCACGATAAAAGAATTGATTCAGAAAATGTGGTTCATTTACACAACAGAATACTACTTAGCTATTAAGAACAAGGACATCCTAAGCTTTGCAGGCAAATGGATGGAACTAGAAAATATCATCCTGAGTGAGGTACCTCATACTCAAAAAGACATGCATGGTATGTACTCACTAATACCACTAGCCAAAATAAAAAGTACAGAATGCCCAAAATACAGTCCACAAAACTCAAAAAGGTCAACTAACTGAAGGGCCCAAGAAACGATGCCTCAGTCCCACTTAGGAGGGAGAAGAAAGCAATCACAAGTGGGGAGGGAGGGAGGGACAAGGGAGGGAAAGTGGATGGCAATTAGGAGGAAGAGGGGAACCTGATCAGATACTGGGTGAGGGAAAAGAACTGAAATCCTGAGGGCCAGCAGAAAGAATGGGAACAGTCAACATTGGGAGGTACAAGGTTGGGGGGAAGAGAGCTACAGAATACACCAGAGACCATGGAGATAAGAGACTCTCAGAACTCAAATGGAGGGACCTTAGATGAAATGCCTGACAGTAGGGAGAGAGAACTTATAGAGCCCACCTCCAACAGGAAGACAGGGCATCAAATGAGGGAGGGGGTTGCCATCCCACAGTCAAAACTCTGACTCATAATTGTTTCTGTTTGAACAGGGATGGAAACGGAGAGGAGCCTAAGAAAAAGAAGGTCCAGTGACAGGTCCAATGTGGGATCCAGCTCAATGGGAAACCTCAAAGCCTGACACTGTAACTGAGGCTATGGAGCACTCATAAAAAGGGACATAGCGTGACCGCACTAGGGAAGACCAAACAAGCAGTTAAAAGAGTCAGATACAGATGTTTGCACCCAATCAATGGACAGAAGATGGTGACCCCTGTGAATGAATTAGGGAAAGGCTGAAAGAAGCTGAGGAGGAGGGCAACCTTGTAGGAAGACCAGCAGTCTCAACTCACCTGGACTCCCGAGACCTCTCAGACACTGGACCACCAAACAGGCAGAATACCCCAGCTGATATGAGGCCCCCAACACATATACAGCAGACGAATGCTGGGTCTTGATTCAGTCAGAGAAGATGCATTTAACCCTTAAGAAACTGGAGGCTCCAGGGAGTTTAGAAGTCATTTGGGTAGGGGGTGAGGGGTGGGGACATCCATGTGGAGACAGGGGCTGGGAGGAGGTATGAGATGTGGAATAGTTGAAGGGTAGAATACAAGGGGGTGTGGGAGGAATCAAATCTGGAGTGTAAATAAGTAAGTTTAAAAAAAAGAACGTTAAAAAGATAAAAGTATAAAAGTAGCACAAAAGAAAAAAGGAAAGAAAGAAAGACAGACAGACAGACAGAAAGAAAGAAAGACAGACAGACTGGGCCTGGAATCAGGTTTGGAAACCTCACAGGCCACTCCCAATGACAGACTCTAACAAAACTAAGCCACCCAATTCTCCTGAAACTGTTCCTCTCTCTGGTAGCTAAACATTAAAATATATGACCATATGGGGCCTTTCTCATGCAAAGCACTATACACACTAAGCAACACCCCACTCCTTACTATCTTTAATTTTACTATGAACGTCCATGATTAAATTTAAATTTATTTAACTCCTTTATGTGTTTTTAACCCAACCTGAAGGTGTATGTATGTATTTAAGAAAATTTTGGATTATTCTCTTCTCACTGGCAACTGAAAAGCATTTTCTACACTCATATGCATTTACATGTTGATATAATCTAATGTCCACATTTTGGACATCCAATTTCAATGGCTATTGAACAAATGCCTCAGTTTGCACTGAAGGTTTCCTAAATATCATAAGATTTTTCTGAGTTTCTAATCTAGATATTGCTTTCTTACACCCTTTGTTGCCTCTCTATGGAGTCTTTATGTTATTTTGAGCTTTAAATGTTATTTATTTATTTATTTATTTATTGAGAGTAAAATAAAATGAAGTGAGTAGTTAGGAAGATGAAGAGACTCTGAAGAGTTGGAGGAGAAGGAAAATATGATTAAAATATAATATAGAAATGTTTTAGTGGACAGTTAATGAATGAGAGTATCCACCACAGAGGAAGAAGCATCATGAAAACAGGAAAGAGACCACTATTTGAACTATTCTGCTATATTTTTATGTTAAACATGTCACCAAATAAGCTGAAATAGGTTCTTGTTTTTCACACCCATCCATTTTCTACCTGGGTTAGTCTTGTATCTGTACACTCTTTGTACTTTCTTATCACTTGTGTGGTGTACCTCTAATGGGTTCCCACAACTGGTGTCTACTCTGTTCAAAAGAAATATTCTTCTGTGAACACTGGATCAAATTTTGATTGTTTCTTACATTAAAACTATGCATAGGGTATTCAGCGAGCAAAATCAAAGCAGAGAAACATTACACAAAGCTAGAGAGGTGTTTCATCAGCGTTTGCCTTGAATGGAAACTGATGATTATGGATGCTGTAAACTATACAAAATAAAATGTTTAATTACTGAATCTGAAATACAAATGCAAGAGGGAATGATTTATTTTAAACATGATACTTTAAAAAGTCAAAACAAAAAAAAATCAGTTATCTAAAATTTCCCTCATACCTCACAATGTTTTTACTTATTTATGGGAAAATTGAGGAGATAGTTCCTTTTTTAATGTTTAAGTCTTTGAAAATTAAAGTTGCTTCAATGATTATGGTTCAGTAAATCAGTCACTTGCTGGGAGGTCTTCCTTCCTTGTGAGTAACTTAGGATTGGAATCATTCCAACATTCTATCCTTATTTTCTACTAATCAGATTACTGCAGCTGGCACCAACAATTTTTCCTTTGAATATATGATCATAAATAAATCAACCTTTCCACATTCCTATTTAAAGTCAATTCTCTATTGTACTTAGAGCTTTTCCAGAATAATCATACTTCTCCCATGTTTAAATGGGTACTAATTCAGCCATATGCTATTTATTTACGATTGTCTTCTATTTAGGTGACACATGTTTTCATTCTCTTCCAGCAATTTTAAGGAATGTTAAATAATAAAATGAATACAATAAAGGCCCCATAAAGTAAAAAACAAGAGACTCTGGGGTATTATCTAAATATAATAAAATATTTTTATACTTTAGAAATGCTAAAGATAATATAAAATATATATAATTTATATATATGCATATATGTTTATACATGTTTGTAAATGCTTCTACCATCCATCATCTAGCTACCTATCTATTCCATCTGTATTTCTTATCCTATTCATCATTAAAACCTTTAGATTGTAATATCTGCATCCATGAGTTAATATACTTTGTTTAGTTTGCTATGAATTAATACATAGGCCTTGGTGAGGTGAATTGGATGTTAAGGTCTCATACTACTCTCACAGAGGACCAAATGTGGTTGTAGATGCAAACATGCAATTTTACATCCAGATCCAGGGAATCTGAAATTCTCTTCTTCAAATTGTGGTTATCTGAGCTCATAAGCACTACTTACCCACATATCCCATATATTTAAAACTAAAATAAAAATTTAAAGAAGAGTTTACAAATATTAAAATATATAAAAATAATATTCTTATAAATTTAATTTTCTGGAACTCTACATATATCATGGATGCAGTGTACCAATAGTATATTTCATAAATTGAATAATTCTGTTCAGAGTGTTCATTTACCCAACAATGAATAAAGAAGCTATAATTGTTCTTAATATTCATGAATATTTGCTAATTTGTTAGAATTTTCTTATAGTCTCAACTCTATAATTTTCTTTCAGCCTATGTTTCTTGAGGATGAAATAGCAACTGCTTTGAAATCCACCCAAGTAAAAAATATCACACTGAAACTTGTTAAGAAATCTTTGAAGAACTCATGCTGATGTTCAAAGTCATTTCTTGTAGTCACTTTGAATTAGATGCATTTATTTAAGTAGTTTATTCAAGTTTTTGTGTGACCTAGTCCTTTCTGAATGAACCATCAAAGCAGTTCAACTACTCATCTGAGACTATGACATTTTTTCCTGCTGTTAGTTCTTATGTAAATATCTGTTTCCAATCTGGTAATATCCACCACACCTTCATATAATTCCTTTAACACAGGAGCTTTGGGGCGTGTTCTCTTTGTTATTGATTTTTGTTTATAGATCCTTCATGGCATTTCAGTTTGCATTTTATGTCTGAGAATATCACTTTAAAATATATTGTCAAAGTTACATATACAGTATTCTTTTTTTTTTATTTAATGACTAGATCTTAAATTTTCTCCTTTGT
>JADRCH010000099.1:3703370-3733102 GCA_019843965.1 Rhynchomys soricoides | reverse complement strand
TCTGGCTGCAGTTGCATTTCACCTTTATATTCAAAGCAATCTTAATGAGGAATGGAAAGCTGAAAGATATGCAGCCAGGAAAAGCCTGTGAGACATTATGCTGAGAATAAAGGAAGTGTAACTTCTAACAGGAAGTACTCTGCTGGCTTTCTGATATTCAGGTACTTAAGGGGGAGGAAGAGGTAAATACACTATAGGAAAACTCACAACCAGGAATATATTGATTAATTGTCAATGTGAAGAGAAATAAATAGAGCATTGTGTGCAGGTACTTTGCTAAAATTGAAGCACAGCATAGATCAACCCTTACCTATTTGGATCATATTTCAAGAAAGGAAATACACCCTTATTTCTGAATCAAAATAAATGTTTAATCTTTACAAAGACATAATGCTGTTTAATGTGTAGAATGTGTCTTATGAAGTCATGTTTCTGTGTATCTTCCATGGAAACTGAAAATAATATTTTACTTTTTGGTAAATGTATTTTACCTTTAAATATCTTTTGATGGTTTTAATTCTTTTTTAAAAAAATTATTATATTTCAATATATTATAATTTAACCAAAAATAATAAATGATAGAAAATTTGAAACAAATATCAGACATGTAGAATTATTTTTCAAAGAAATGCATCTGCTATAATGTATCATTCTAGTAACTTAATTCTCTTTTTGTTTAATATGTTTCTTATCACATATAAATATCTTTACTTATGTTTTAATAATAGTGTGGTTGTGGAAATAAACAAGTGTGTGTTATATTTTAATGAAACAAAGAATATAGCAGTGGTCCTTGTGGATGCTGTTTTGTCATAGATATGTAGAGAAAGTGTTTTCAAAAGATCAGAAAGGGGCTGGAGAGATGGCTCAGTGGTTAAGAGCACTGACTGCTCTTCTGGAAGTCCTGAGTTCAATCCCCAAAAACCACATGGTAGCTCACAACCATCTGTAATGGGATCCAATGCCCTCTTCTGGTGTGTCTGAAGACACCTACAGTATACTCATATACATAAAATAAATAAATATTAAAAAAATCAGAAAGGTTATAAAAATATAGTGGCTTTTTAAAGATAACATTTCTCTTTGTCTTTGTTAAACTGTTTATTTAATAATAAAACTCTTCTTTTACATATTCAGTACAATTCAATTAAAAATATATATATATATATATAAACTAATCCCAAGTACTAGATCATATCTTAATATAGAGCCATTTAGCAAAAAAAAAAATCAAACTTTCTGCTGTCCACTTATGGCAATGCTCTGTGGGCAAAAAGCCTGGGATGATTATTGATGTAAAACACTTCCCTGTTCTTTATTGCTGCAGTTCTGTCTTTTCATGCAGTATAGTTATTTTTCACTGTTGCTGTTATAAAATTCCATAGGTAATAAGAGTTAAGAAAGAAAGGACTTACATTGGTTATAGTTCCAGAGGGAGAGTCCATAATTATGGATGAGACATTACAGTAGGAATCCCAAGGTGAGCAATGAGAGGTCACACTTTCTTCAAAGTATACTGATCAGAGAGTGCCAACTGAATGTTGGGTGAGGTCAGAAATTCCTAATCCTCGTGACGGATCCAAGATCTAAACATTCTAAAACCCACCCAAACAGTATCTATAAATGGTCAAATACATGAGCTCATGGAATCCATTTCTCTTTCAAACCATCAAAAGGAGCATATATGTAGTATCATAAACTATATTATTTATTTATTTTTATACATCCTTAGCACTGCTCCCCCTCCCATTTCTTCCCTCACAAAGTCCCTTCCCTCCAACCCCTGCTTAGTTTTGTATCATTTGGTTATGATATACATGTTAACCTTTCTCCTGTTGAAGACTATTTGACTTCTCTAGGTTTGACAATTATTAGCAACACTCCTGTAAAGATAAACAAATCTATTTTTTATGTTCTTTTCTTTTCATTTCCAAAGGAAAAACTGCACAGAAGTAGGATTAGAGGTCATGTGTAGATGATTTACACTATAGTAGAAGTTACAATATTCCAAATAGTAGGAAGCTTGTTCTAATTACATCCATCCCTTTTGTTGCGATGGACATTTGCAACACTGGTTTCAAATTTTAATTTTTCAAAGTTTTTAGGATGTTGGAACAAGGGGAAAAGATTGTATATGATTATATATACATATATATGATTATATATATGATTGTATATGATTATATATATATATATATATAAAATCATGTTAAAAAATCTGCCGATCTAAGCCTACAAAGTGTCAAAAAAAGAAAAGAAAAATATTAGAAACTGTTTTAGACAGAATGCCAATGGATATATAAAAAGCTTGTTTTAAACATGTATGAAGAAACAGGGAAAGTTTAAGAATGAATAGGTTACAATGTAGTGTATGAAAAATCTAATTTCAATAAAAGTAAATTAGAGAAAAAAGCTTGAATATAGATTATTTGAATCACTGTCAAGACAAGAAAAATATTAAATATGTTCATTAAGCAAATTAGTTGTAAGTAAGTAAGAAAGTAATGGAAAAGTCAAAGAACTACAGAACACATATTCAATAAAACAATGATAATCTTTTGAATTGATTCACATAAGACCTTGAGTTTACCAGGAACTAAAAATGACAAATAGAATGAACTACCGAAAACAAGTTAACACCAAGAATTAGATATACACACAGATTTACAGAAATTACGAGTATATATAAAGTCTCTGTGAATTCAGATGAAGTGACAATAGACAAAATATAAAATATATAAAATGTGAAGTTTAGAGTAACTAAACATCTGAATAATTCAACTAGAGTATTTTATAATGTATTAATAGATTTCAACAAAAATACTGAGATTATTATCTTTGCATCAACTTTATCAGAATGTTCTTCAAATATTTATTCTGATATGCAACTTTAACTGAACCTTATTTAGTCACCTCAACAATAAAAATAAAAACAATATGCTATGATTTAGACAGATTAGAGTAAAATTGTGCTTACAACTTTTTCTCCTTCCTAATAGCTATGATTAAAGTCAAACTGTTTTATCTTGGGATTAATGTATCTCCAATTATACAATTTAGCATATTTTTATACAGAGATATGTAAATTCTGAATCTGATAGCTAGTATATTGGCACTGTATTGATTGTAATACCTTTGATGTATATGTATATATGAATATAAAACATTTATTTTTAGATGAACATTTATATGGACACTCAATATATACATACATATTTTTATATATGCACATATATTCATATACAGTGAGAAAACACAATAGACTTCATAGTTCTTGGCATGTATTAAGTACTTTCTTTATGGCAGAAGTAGTAATGAGTTTGGCAAATTTCTTAGGGGTTAACTGCTGTAAAAAGAGACCATGACCAATGCAACACTTCTAAGGCAGCGTTTAATTGGGGCTGGCTTACTGGTTCTGATACTCAGTCCATTATTATTAAGGCAGAAGTATGGCAGTGTCCAGGCAAGCATGGTGAAGGAGGAGCTGAGAGTTCTGCATCTTGTTCCAAAAGCAAACAAAAGAAGCCTGGCTTCCAAGCAACTAAGATGAGGGTATTAAATCCTACACACACAGTGATACACCTACTCCAACGAGTCCACACCTCCTAATAGTGCCACCCCCTGAGCCAAGAATATTCAAATAATCACAGAAAATATGCTTTCATAATGATAAGTATCATTATCATCATTTTTCACAAATATAAGTATGTCTCAAAAAATACACATTTTGGGAGCTATGCAATATTCTCTATGATCTTTACAGCTTTATTGTGAAGACCTGCAGAAATCTACTTTTTTGTTAATCATTTCAATATTTTGTTATTTATATCCTAAACTCTGCCCTTCCTCCTATTCCACCTTTACAATATTCCTCCACCCTCTGCTTTGCCTCTAAGAGGGCACATTCCTTCTGCCTTGTATTCCCACCATCCTTGTGCATCAAGTCTCTGGAGGATTAGACCTATCCTCTCTCACTGAGGCCAGACAGAGCAACTCTCTGCTTCATAAGGGCTGAGGGCCTTAGTCCAGTTCCTGCATGCTCTTTGGTTGGTGGCTCAGAGTCTGGGGGCTCCCCGGAATCCTTACCCTTCACCTGACAGAGTGCGAATATCCAAAATATATAAAGAACTCAAAAAGTTAGACTATAAAAATCCCCCCCCCAAACAATCAAAATATGGGGTACAGAAAACTAAACAGAATTCTCAACATAGGAATATCTAATGACCTAGAAGTGTGCCACATATGCGGCCTGAGCCATAGGTTCCCCCATGTGTATTCTTTGGTTGGTGGTCCAGTCCACGAGAGCTCAGGGGGTTCTGGCCTGTTGACAATGTTGCTTCCTCCATGGGGCTGCAAACCCCCTCAACTCCTTTTGTCCCTTCTCCAACTCCTCCATCGGGGACCCTTCACTCAGTCCAATGGTGGAGTGGGTAGACTGGTGGGGGAGCACCCTCATAGAGGCAGGGGATGGGGGAATGGGATCGGGGGTTTCTGAAGGGGAGACCTAGAAAGGGGAAAACATTAGAAATGCAAATAAAGAAAATATCAAAAACAAATGTTTAACATCCTTAGTCATCAGGGAAGTGCAAATCAAAATGACCCTGAGATTCCTCTTTACACCAACCAGAATGTCTAAGATCAAAAACTCAAGTGACAACACATGCAGGCAGGAATATGGTGAAAGGGGAACACTCCTCCATTGCTGGTGGGATTGGAAACCACTACAACCACTCTGAAAATCAGTGTGGAGTTTTCTCAGACAATTAGAATAGTTCTACCTGAAGACCCAACTACACTGCTCCTGGACATATACCCAAAAGATGCCCCACCATACTCTGAGGAAACTGCTATGTTCATAGCAGCCTTATTCTTCTTAATAGTCAGAAAGTGAAAACAACCCAGATGTCCCTCAACCAAAGAATACAGAAAATGTGATTCATTTACACAATGACATACTATTCAGCTTTTAAAAACAAGAGCATTGTGAATTTTGCAGACAAATGGATGAAACTAGAAAATATTATCCTGGATAAGGTAACTCAGCCCCAAATTAACATGCATGGTATGTACTTACTTGTAAGTGGATATTAACCAAAAACTTCAGAATACCCATGTTTTATTACACAGACCCAAAAATGTTAAACTGGAAGGAAGGCCCAAGTGAGGATGTTTTAATCCCACTTAGAAGGGGGAAAAATAGTCATAGGAGGAAAGAGGAAGGGACCTGTGTAAAAGAGGGATGGCAAGGAGAATAGGGAGTCAGGGTAAGCTAGGGGGAGAGACAGGAGAGAGTCCCAGAGGGCAAGGAGAATGAATGGGAGTATGCAGCTGCCAGGAGTGGACAGTGCAGAGATTATCCACATTTCAGTATTTGATCAGAAAGCCATTTTATATCTTGTAGGTTGAATATGATATATTTACTTATCAGCTGACTTATATTTAATAACAGGTAGTTAAAAATAAAATTCTATATTTTTCAAATATTCCAAAGGGTAATTTTGAAGCAGGACAAAATACGTTCTGCATTATGATATGTCAATGAACCGTAGGGGATAGGGGGAAGAATGCAGTAGTTTGGCTAAAAAGTATGTGCTCTTACTGTCATCTTTCTTTATCCTCCCAGGAGGCCTGAAGGTGACCAATCACATATCCACCACTGAAAGAAAGCAATAATAATCAGTTTCTCTAAATTGAGGAAACAGAGATCAATGGAATATGGCTCAAATTTGCTGTAAAAAAATTACTGATAGACTGTGGTCAGAAAAGCTGTATTTGTGCAAGGTTAGTCATTGTATGCTGTTATTGGACTCTTCTGCAATCTGGGTCAGGGCATGTCAAAAGGCAGATCCTGGTGGAAGCCTCTCAATAGTAAGGACTCACTGCAAAACTTTGAGTATTTTGGGTCTGCCTCTGTCTGTTTCTCCTGGGTCTCCAGTTTTGTATTAGTTTTTCTTAAAGGGAAAATCTTCTGAACTCTGAGTCTGTCGTCACTATAGGATCCTTATGCTGTCTGAGTTTGATATTATAAACAACATTGACTTTTGGATCAGCAAATTATAAAGGTGAATTCAGGTTTTGCTATACAAAGGAGATTATGGAGAAATATACCCCAAGACATTGAGGTGAGACCACCTGCTTCGCTTCTCGTTCATTCTCTTTCTCTATGCAATAGAAAAGGAAGAGGTTTGAGGGCTGATAATGAGTAATGCATGTTCCAAGAAAAAATTGGTAGAGGTAGGAAATGCAGTTAATATGGTTAAATCAATGAAATGTAGACAGATTCATATAGAAAAAAGATCTGTCTCTTGACTTCTGTGAAAAGTACAGCCATAGGGATACTTTATTTGGAGGCTCAAGAAAATTCTACTAGTGTCTTCTTCAAGATTTTTTTTTTTTTTTTGCCATAGACAAAGATAAAAGCATAGGAAAACAGACAAAGTAGATTATTTGAAACACTAATGGTAAAAAACAGGGTTTTTTTTAGGAATATATATATATATATATATATACACACACACACACACACACACACACACACATTAGTACATACATGCGTACACTTATATGCATACAAAAACATTTAATGAAAAAAAAAAAGGCCTCCAATTTGAAAGAGGAAAAAGGTGTAGAGGGTTGGTCTGATACTACTATGTATTCATATGATAAACAGGGCCCCTGAGTTCTGGTTGCTCCTGACAAGAAGATCATCATGTACACCAAGTGGTACTATTTAACCTTGCTTCCCAAGTTCATTGGTCAATAAAAGGCTAAAGCCTATGACTGGGCAATACATAGAGGTAGGTGGGATTTCAGTTACCTGGCTAGGAATTGCAGGTCCTGATGGGGAAGAAGAAAGATGATCAAAGGAGGAGGAGGCCACCATGAGAGGAGATATGCCATGTCCAGAAGAAACAGCACATAACAAGGGACATGTGGCTAAGATCTAAGTTAGAATAGCTTAGAAACTTGCCTTATCTAGGTTTACAGCTTGTCAATAAAATAATTGGATGTGTGTCTTTTATATGAACTAGCTAGAATTTACAACTCTATTTATAAGGAGAGGTATATGAAAGAGTAGAAGGGAAGAGAGAAAAGGGAGATTGATGTAATTACAAAAAAATCTCAATAGTAAAATAGATAATAAAGATAAAACATACAGAGGTGATCAGATAGGGACGAAATAGAGAATGCATTCTGTTAAATATCAAAAAGGTTTATGGAGAAATTGAAAGTAGAAATCTGTAAGTTGCCATGGCCAAGTAGTTCTAAGAAAACAAACAAACAAACAAAAAAAAATAGCAGGATATTTGTTGTTATTGTTATTTTGTTTCACTTTCTTTCATTTTGTTTTTCTTGTGATCATTAAAATTTGGGTTGGTGTTGAGAGCCAACATGCCTATAAGTGTTAATAAGTAAATTTGACAGCAGTGCTGCAATTGTTTGTTGCCATGAATCATGGGGGGGGGAGTGTATGCTTAATTTTGATAGCCTTCTACTTAACATGAAACCATTTAACTGTGTTTGCTTTCAAGAGAAGGACTGTGAAGATGATCATTGAGGAAGACAATGTTGGTTTAATGCAACTAACACAGAAGCTACCTTCCTCACCTTATATTTGTTTCAGCAGAACACACTTGCTCCCATCTCAGAAACATCTATTTGATCATTTCTTTGTGATTTGATTTCATGGAGTTTTTCAGTGATACTCTTGAATCTGAATCCTTTCCAGGCCAACCTTTTGTATGTATTAACTAGCTATCAGTTAGTGTGCTCCCTGTCTATTTCTCTTATGAGTCTTTTTCATAGTGATAGCAAAGTCTTTCATTTCACCAAATCAGTTGGAGTCCAAAGGAGACATTTTAATTTTGTTAGTATTATACGAATTTGTTACTGTCTATGCTACCAGAAATACCTCAAGCAAGCACTTCGCTCTCTAACTGTTCCCATTCATTTTATGTTTTCTAAGCTCAACTCTGTCAGCTGGAGTTGGGCTCATTGGTAATGCCTTATACATAAGGTGTCCAAAAGAACACACAATGAAAGAAATGAGAAAGGATGAATGGGGTTGAATGATTCTTAGGACTTTTTGTTTTTGTTTAGTTTAATATTGCTTTCTATTAATTAGTTGAAAATCTCTCTATTTTTATATTCCTGGAGACATCAAAAGCCAACATATTTTTAGTAAATATCTTAAGGACTACTTTATATTTTAATTATGAATTGCAGTAATTCTAAATTTTAGAAGTGAATGATTTGTTTCTATTATAGCCATGAATAACAATACCATATTTATGAACTTTTGTATACAGATTGTTCAGAACACTTGAAGGAACAGAAAAAACAGTCCACTCAACTAAGTGGCTGTCTTAAAAATATATGAATTTGACTGTACTTTAGCAATTGTGAACATGATGCCAGAATGTTCAAACACTACCTTAGTAGATGCGTTGTACCTTTCCTACACTTTGGTAATGTGATTGGTCTTTTCCTCTACAGTAACATTAACACAACTGAAAAACTTTTAAGTGAGTTGACTTTACGATCAATGTCACACACAAAGAATGCATGTGTTTTACTGCTAGAAATATCTTTTTAAAAATTATTATCATAATTGTTAAATTATGCTTTCTGTTAATATTCAGAATATTTTTGAATAGTATATTTTATATAAATTTTCCTGTCCCCTCTTCTAGAGAGTTCCCTGTACTTAAGATTCAGGGGTATTTTAAATATTTGTATACTGGGACTGGCTCTTCAACTCTGCATTTTAAATGGTAGTGTTTCTTTGTAATGGTCACCATCTGTTGGAAAGAGAAATTTCTCTCATGAGGTGTGAGAACTATACTTATCTGTGTATATATGGGCATATATTTAGAATGCAGTTAAAGAGTATGCTAGATTAGTAAAGAGGTGGATATTGGCTCTTCTCCAAGTTCAATTACTTCAGAAGTACTTAGTTGTTAGCTATGTTTCCAGCCATAGGCATGATTACTTTCTTGTTAAGTAGGTCTAAGTATTAAAGTAACCAGAGACAATCAGTAACCTGTAATGTCTGAGGATCTGTAGTACCCTACTGCCCAACAACTGCAAATGAAATCCCATATAAACTACAAAAGTAGGATCTATATTTATCCACAAAATACCTGTGAGGATTAAAAAAAAACAAACAAGTAAACAAAAAAGAAAACTCTAAATATATAATTTAGTTTGTTATACTTTTATCATTTAACTCTGGACATGTGGCCTTCTTTTAAGAGTGGTTTGTAAGCCACTGTGAAAGTCTATGTGGACTTCTGAAGTTGGACTAAATGCATTTTGCATTATGTTAAGGCTGTGAGCCTATGTGTGGCCAAGGAATGGTATATGGTTGTTTGAATAGGTTTGGCCTCCATTGATTCATGTGTTTGAATGCTTGGCCATAGGGAATAGCACTACTAGGAGGTGTGACCTCCTTGGAGGAAATGTGTCACTATCTAGTTGGCTTTGAGGCCTCCTGTGCTCAGGCTCTGTCCAATTTAAAAAGAGAGGCTCAGCTTGGCTGCCTTTGGAAGCCAGTCTCTTCTGGCTGCCTTCAGATCAAGATGTAGAACTCCCCTATCATCATTTCAGCCTTCACCCTGCCATGTTTCTTGCCATTATGATAATGGATGGAAACTCTGAAAGTATAAGCCAGCCCCAATGAAATGTTTTCCTTTATAAGAGATGTCTTGGCTATGTTGTTTCTTCACAGCAGTAAAACCCTAACACAACAAGAATGGTGATAATTTGAGATCAAGAGAAATGAAATAAAATAGAGGAAAGGGCCAAGAGTGATGAAAACATAATCCTTTTTCCATCCTCTGTAGAGGAATCATGGCAATGTTTCTTTAGGTCTGGAATAGGAAAAAGTTGCAAAACTGTGTAGCACTTGTTCAGTATAACAAGAAAGCAGAAGATAAAAGTCTCCAAACACAAATGGAGCTTTGGCAGTTTCATGCACTGTAATAGGCCTATAGAAATGATATGGTAGTTAAAAATCTCAAATCAGAATTTATGCTAATTCATCTTCTTAGCTGAATGCTCAGAGAACTTGTCAAATAGCATAGAGAACAACATTTTTGTTATTTTTTTAGTCCATATTTTTGTATCTTTCTAGGATGAAAATGTATAAGTTCAATTGTGGTTTGAACATAGTGTTTAAGCATAATACTCATAAGTCAAACTTATTGGACCTACAAGCTAGAACTAAAAGAATAAGAAAATACACAATGAACCCAGTTTGTCTTATCTCTGTATCAGTATCTCTATCTCTACCTCTATCTATCTCTATCTCTATTTATCTATGAACACACATATATCACTTTGCTATCTATTTATTCCTAGCTCTATGTAAAAATAAATATTAAAAAAATTAATTTTCAAAACTTAGTCTACACACCAAGAAACATGAATCTATTCTATTTAGCGTCATTACCTCCTGTGTCCTCTCTTAAACATGAAATAATTTTGTATGCTAGCAGAAGGAAAGTTGTGAAAAATTCTTATAAACAAACAAATAAGAGTGGTTTTTGTACACACTGAGACTCTATTGGAAAAGAAACCTAATTTTCCCTTGCAAGTAGTTGTCACTTGGGTATAGTTTCTGGATTAGGGATAAGGGCATGTTCCACTTCCCCTCAGCCCTAGCACTATGACTAGCTTGGACCTGTGCAGGCTGACAGTCTCTGTGAGTTCATAATTTAGGTTTTACATGGAAGGTAGTTCTTACATATACTTTTGTCATTTTATCTCTTGTTGGTTGGTATCATTTTTAGGAGGGGATTCTTTTGTTTTATTTTATTTTCCTTCTTGCCTAAATCTCTCTTGAGAAGGAAGTGTTTGTTTTTGTTTACACCATTGTGGTCCCTGGATTTACATATAGATCACAAGTGAATGTGTGTTACATCAAACCTCTCTTGTTTTGCTCTGCTGTTCTGGGTATGCATATGGCAGGCAGTGAGTGATCAGACTGGACCTTAGATTCTATCTTTTCTGTAATGGTATTGGAAAACAAATAGGCAAACAACCTTCCCTGGGCGATAGCAAGCCTTCAGTGCAGTTCCCAGACTTTGATTTGTTCTGTTTCCTCAAGGATACTTAAGAGGAGATGGAAGGTGTTTATATTTCAAACTAAAAAACAGTTCAGAAACTATTTTATCACCAGACAAAATCTGTTTACCTGTCAATGGGACTCTGCACCAAACTCTGAAGTCTGATCTTTGAATCCCTAAACCCTAGAACACTTAATGGCATACAATAACCATTTAGTAAATATTTGCCAAATGAGCCTTCCCACTGAAAGACTGTGAACTGACTTTATGTCTATCTCTGCATGCTGCCAGTCTGTGAATGCAGTGAATGCCTCAGATCTTCCAGATCAGCATCCCCTGAGTAAGGCCTGAATTCTCTGTATAAACATATGAGCAAACAGGGAAGGAAGAGAGAATCAATGTTCCTTTCATACAAAGAAGCCAGGCTTCACTTTGTTATGCTGCAGTGAGTCAAATCTCCTAAGTTCCTTTGGTATATCCATCATTCCTGAGAGAGTTTCCTGAGTGGGTGGTTCCCCCCACTCACTGCTGAAACACGAATAGGCAGCATTGTGGAAGTAGAAAAATGTAATTACTTCCAGAAGAACTACCATAATTATACTGTTACAAAACTAAGGAAATTCCATTAAAATTAAAAACAATCTAACGTCTTTAACTATTCTTAGAGAGTTATGAATTTATTTAGAGTTAAAACTGGGAAATTGAAGAGATTATAGAATGTTATAGAGCTCTAAATATTGTGTTTATACTCTAATTTAACCAGCTACTTTAAAATTTGGAAAGTTAAATAAATATCTTTTAAAAAATATTTGCAAATATTTAAAATTATCAAAACTTTAATTATAATCATGTAAAATATAAGGCTTATATCTGAATTTTTTTCTTGAGAAGAAATGTCATATATGATGTTTATTTAGATTCACATATTGTTGGTATGCATATTTTTATTAGAACTGTTTTATTTTGATACAATTTAATACAAATATATTTGAGTGAAAATAAACAGGTGTTATAATGTGTTGACCATCTTTCACAAGGAAAAGTGTTGGTTGGCTTGAAGTGAGATAAATAATGGAGTGAATATCTGTGTGTAGAATGATGATATTTATAAGCACTGAAGTCATGAAAATCATATTACATGTATTTTCTCTTTAAATGCAATAAACATACAGCATCCATAGCATTTGTTCTAGGATAAGGAAGAATTGGGCTTGGAGCATGACTCAGTATAAATGAAGTTCCTATGAAAGCTTAAGGAGTAGATTTTAATTCCCAGCTGAAGTGGAAACCTCTGGTTTCTTTGGAATGTCAGTTACATCAAATCATGTTCTTCTTGGACACACAGATGAAAGGATGTTTTGCTAAAGCAGAAATGCAAAATAATGTTTTCTTGAAGCAGACACAAGTGAAATGACGTTTTGCTATAACAGACAAGTGAAAGGACATGTGATGTTTATAAGGAATAAAAATATGACCCCCACAGACAGTGAGTGGGAGCTCAAGAGTTTGTTCAATTTCCTCCACCTTGCTAAGCTTCACTGACAACATAAGTGTATTGGTTCACTTTACATTTCATAGCTGATCTTCACTTGTGGTTAAGTTTGGATTTAAACCAGTAAAAAGACATAAGATAAAATATTGATCATGTTTATTTATACAAAATTTCAAGAACAACTTAGTTACAGTTTTTAACTCTCCATGAACTTGTAAAGCAAGTAACACATGATGAATGTTTAGCCAGATAATTACTCATAGTGGATCTGCATGTAGACATTCTCTTGTATAAATCTTTTATTCAATTTCTAACCTGAATTTATGTGTAAACTTGTAGTGAACTTTTTCCCATGTGATCATGCACTCTGAGAGTCATACAAATGCTGAGAATAAAGAACAGAGACAGGTCTTCTTTTGCCTTTTTCTTCCCTAGACTTCGACTTAGAGCTTCCCAATTCCTGCAGAACAAACACTACTTTACCTAGTTTCTCACTGTTTTGCCATGAGGAGCTAAATTAGAGATTACAGCTTCTAGCCTCAGAGCAAGTCAGACAGGCAGATCAGCTGTGGAAGCAAAGTAGCTTACACATATGCTTGGCAAAATTTTATTATTATATTGTTAGGGTCAGATAATCTAAGACCTCATTATGGGTGCCAGGATGACCCATTTGGGCTGCATTCTTTTGTCATGAATGATTAACCACAGAATGGGCTGCTCAGCACAGGTGGTCTATCCTGAGATAAGATACCTCCCATTCATGTGGCTATCTTTAAGCTGTTCCTAGAGTAGAGAATTTTATTGTCTTGTTCCTGGACTTTGGGATCTGCTACTGTAGCAAATTGTTTATGGCCTAGTTTCTGAGTGGAGATAAAATGAGATTCAAAAGTTCCTTCAGAAGGGGATTGCAACCCCATAGGAAGAACAACAGTGTCAAATAACCCAGATCCCTTAGAGCTCCCAGAGACTAAGCCACCAACTAAGAGGTATACATTGGTTGGTATATGGCCCCAGGACACAAATGTAGCAGAAGAATGCTTTTTAAGGCCTCAGGGGGAGAGGATGTGCTTAATCCTGTGGAAACTTGATGCCTCAAGGAAGAAAGATGCTGGTGAGGGTGAGGTGAGGGGGGGAGGTAAAGTGAGAGTGCACTTTCTCAGAGGCAGGAGGTAGGATGATGAGTTAAAGAACTCAGGGAGGGGTATTAGGAAGGGGAAAAACATTTGGAATATAAATAAATAAAATAATTTCACTTTACAAAAAGGAAGAAAAAGAAACACATGATTACCTGTGTCTGTAATTGTAGAAGTGAAAGACAGAGATAGGGTAGAGTCTGAAGCTCCCAGGTTAGGCTGCTTAGCCAAAACCAAGTTTCAGCTTCACTAATTGACCCTATCTCAAATAAGTAAGGCAGAGTGTATATGTCAAGAAACTAGTGTTGTACACTGGAGTATATAGGCTGCACATACATATAATACAACATAACTCAAAACATCATATGTTCTAGTTTTCTTATATAAATTATCACATAGTTTAAATATGACTGTAATATCAAAATAAACATGTGAGTCTACTCAGGTTGCTATGTAACATATTTTTAATTACTTCATTGTTGAAGTTAGACTTAAATTTTTCTCCCTTCCCATTCTTATCTCCAAAGCCTTCATGAATGCCTCTCTTGCAGATTTATTGCTTCTATTTGCTTAAGTTGTTGATAAAGACTTAAATTCTGGATCTGTACAATGTAAATTGTATGTATATTTTTTTCTTCCTCTCTTTTCTCCCTTTATTATTTTTTTCAGAAAGTGTCTTATCATGTAGTTCTGTTTATCCTGGAACTGGAACTCAGAGTGTAGACCAGGCTGGCCTCTAAAGTTTGGCACTAATAACCACATGGTGTGCTTTTCTCCGGGGAAGATTGTTTCTCATTCTAGCCTTATTTTTTAGCAACCTATAGTTCTTTGTATAAGAATTTGAGCCAGTCTGTCTTATCCATATTAGTATATTTATTGTGTTCCTTTTACAGATCATACATAGGCTACCATGTGCTTTTCACAGGTATTCATGCACATTTTACAAATGCTTTTGCAGATTTTATAACCATATTTTTTCTACTTATACATAATTAAAGATGACAATTACATTCTACTACATGTCTTTTACATACTGGTTGTTAATTCAGATGATATTTTGCCCTTCTTATCATCCCTTACCAGAAAATCGTGAGGAAATTTTAACATGTAAAAAGAATCTGGTTTCCAAAACATTCTCTTTCTACTCATGTCTTTATTTTTTCCTGGTGTTGTCAGGTTTTTACTCCATCCATGGATTTCATATTCTTAACATAAGCTTATGCATCTCCAATGTTTGGCCAAAATTCTTTTCACAACCACTTAGGCCATGTGCAATTCAGTTACATCATATTATATTATGCTCTTATTCTCTGAAAAGAGAAACTTCTAACTATGTGTTGAAAATATTAACAGATGCATCATTTATATGTACAGATTGTACATAAAATATAACATTCAAAACTAGATATTTATGACATTTAAAATGAGATCATTTCAATCACTGTACTGAACTCTTATGTATCTTGGTTCTTAAAGATGTTCTAATGATTTGTTTGGCCTGGTAAAATAAAACTGAAAACTCACATGGTATATTATAGATGCTTTTTATTTTGTTTGAACCTGTTTATTTAAATTTTCAATTTCTTGAAGAAAGATTTATGTTCTTTGCAAATACTTGAAACTTACAGCTAATAAGCTGTAATTATCATTATTGTAATTATAATTATATTAGACTAGACAATATATGAATTCTAGCACAAAATGACATTATTGGATTATTACTGTGGTGAGATCTTATAATCAATTGATTCTTTTTTTTTTTACATCTTTTTAAGTTTTACATTTTTTAAGTTTTACACACATGTGCTTGGTGGGGATGCCTATGTCACTGTCCACTTGTTGGTCACATGACAAGTTGAGTCCTAACATCTAATCCATTCCAGGGATCATCAGTCTTGGCAGCAAGCATCTTAAACTGATAAACCATAGTGCCACCTGATAAATAGATAGTTAGATGAACAAAATTAGTATAAACACCATCCCCATCAATTTTCAGCTAATATTTAAATTTGAAGAAATATTAATACTGATCATTAAAATGAGTTCAATTATTTTAAATATATCTGTAATCTACAAAGGGGGTTAAATTATTTATAACTTACAAATTCTATACTGAAAGAATAAGAGCTAATTCTTGTACTGATCCAAGAACAGAAAACATAAAATCAGTGAAGGCTTGTTGTCTCTCAGGAGAAGAAAGAAAACTTATATGTAATTCAATTGAGTCTTTATATTTAACTCATGTTGGTTTCAAACGTTAGGTCACTTTTCCTTAGCACCCTGAGTGTAGTCATCAAGGCATGTACTTGAACCATAATATATCTGAATGTATTTGAAGAAATTTCTACATATTATCCTATTATCCAGAAGGCATACAATATATTTTATAGCAAGAAATTCTGAAGAACATCATAGAATACTGTTTAAAAAGAACATTGAACTATCATTGCCTCATTACACTCTGATACCTATATGATAACTTTTCCAATTGATCTAAAGAGTGTTATTCTAAGAACAAACTCTAGTTCTGCTACATTCTGTTTTCTGTTGTCATAAACTAGTCCATAATAGTTAGTGCCACAGTCCTGCGTAGAATTGAACTTTGTACAAATTTTAAAATTCACCTACAGAAACGATACTGTGGTCTTTGGTTAGAGAATGATAGGTGAAATATAGTTCTGATTTCGTTCTCTGATGATTAATTTTGTCTAGATCACTTGGGCAGCAAAGGAAGATTGAATATCTTAAGTATGATGATACATTTTTATATTAATAACAGATGCTTATTATGAAATTGAGTATAACCAATTTTATATTAATTTATCTATTGTTTTACGTGTATCATCTTAGTCTCATCATTCAACATTATTTGCAACAGATGATGTTCATTAAAATTATTTTAAAAAATGCTCAAATTACTTTATGCTGGTGATAAATATTTTGACATTACAACTCTGTTCTTTAGATTCAGCTCCATTTTTCTCTTGGTTCATTAATGAAAAATGCAGTCAAAATAAAAAAAAATGGTGTGCACTATAAAAATATACCCAAACTCAACATTGTAACTTGAGCTTTGTAACATGTTTTTCAGGAGTGTTTGGGTTTCTAACTCTTTCTACATTTTCTAATCATACTTTCTTCTGAGAGACATCTCAGACAAAATTGGTCTGATTTTTGTCTCAAGTTATCTATATGTCTATATTCAATTATATCCTCTTGTTTCAGTCCTTTCAGTAATTTTGTTTTGATGTCTCTCTATGTAGTCTGATGTCTCTTCACTTTTCAATTAATGAAGGACTCATAAACGTGGAAAATTTGAAACTTATTCCTTGCCTTACATTAGGTGGATATTATAATATTTCCACTTCAATCTACATGAAAATGTTAGTTTGGAACTTCACATATAAGTTTTACTGAGCTTGTACATTTCCACTTTAAACATTAAATGGGAAATAGAATAAGCAGAACATATCCAATTAAGGATTTACATACATAGTAGAGTGTTTGGTATTATAGTGAGTAATCACTTTCAAATATAATTTTAAAAACTACAGTTTAATGATGTTTTCTTAAAATTTAATGCAGACCAAATTAGGCTAACATCAACATTTAGTTCCCGTAGCTATGTTGTTATTCAATAAATTGGTAAGATTATAAATGAATATATATATATACATATATATATTCCCATTATATATATATATATTTAAAAATTTTAATATTAATATTTTTACAAATATGAACAATACTTTTATGGTAGTTATAAAAAATAAAATTCTTAAATAAGTATTCTATATATTTTTTCAAGCAATAGAATGTATACTGCATGAGGATATAATATTCTGAGATTTCTTTAATTAAGAATGTAAAAAGTTTACTTTGAAAATATGTGCTTTTATATTCAAATGTTTATATCAATGAATATAATACATTTTGTATAAATATATATTTTCAAATGTAATACATTTGTTTCAGCATTATCTTATTTGGAAACTTAATAGATATTTAATAAAAGGTAAGAGATGCAGAGATGAAAATTCTGGCAAATAATTGTGACCACACTACACACATCAGGAAATAAAAGCATGACAAGATGAGGAAACACATTCTCCATAAAATTAGTTCTAACGTACTGAATTTTCCCATTACTTAATTTTACTCGGAGGTAATAAATATAATATTTTAAGTTAATTGTCATAAAGTACATATTCCTAAGCATGTTAGACCTAACTGACAAAATTTAGTAACCAAGTGAAACTTAGCCACAATGATATGAGAAAAATATCAATGAGTGATGTTTGCAATCAGTTCCTGTGTATTAAAATGCCTTTCTTTTTCTTTTTCTTTTTAAAATTGGTTAATTTATTTATTTACATTTCAAGTGTCATGCCCCTTTCTGTTTTTCCATCCAAAAATCCCCTATTCTACCCCCTCCCACCCACTTTTATGAGAGTGCTCCCCCACCCACCCACAACCTGATTCAAGTGGCATTCATCTTGGTACAAAGACAGAATTTTCTTCCTTTTAATGGTTAAATTTTATTTAATTTTAATATATTGCAATAACTGTCATAATTTATAACATATATTTATCTCTAATCAATTATTTAATATTTCAGTATGTCCATGTCTTGGCTATATAACTTGTAAGGAATGTGTAACTGTCTCCATCTCATTCAATTGAAATTATACTCAGTAAGTATTCAGCAATGAGTTTAGGGACATATTAAAATTATATTTACAAGCTTATAATAGATTTCATTGCTATTTTCAAAAATGTCTACTGAAATGGAATTTTTGGTCTTCTGCATTCAAACCTGTCCTTTCTACATATGTTTAAATCATTGTTAAGAACTGTCTTCTCACAAGTGTTGTAATGTTTTGAGATCTTTCAGGACTCACTCTCACTTTTCATAGCTATCTGTACATATAAGGAAAAGTAGTAAAATGCAGTTAGGATATATACTGATTTAGAAAAGTGACATTAATAGTTTCTTGTTTGAGTCTGTGGCGTAAATAGTTAAGGAGATCATAAAACATTTTTGAAAAAGAAGTGAGTTCAAACATGTACATTGCAAAAAAGAGTCTTCTAAAAGTGTGTCATTTAAACTGGATAGCTTCATGTAGAAAAATGAAAGATTATAACATTCTTTAAGTCATAATATTTTCTTATCTATTTTTATCATTTTTTGACATGAAGTATCACTTCATGGTGTCAGTTATTAATTTTCTACTCAATATAATAAATAATAATATATACCACTCTCTGTGGCATATACACTATTTAGCCAATGACGACTCTAGGCTATCTTTTGGCATTTTTCTAAATGAGATAAACATAAATGACATTTCATAAGCAAGTGCATTTGATTTTTAAATTATTAAAAATAGAAATAAAGAGTAGCCACTGAAGCATATTTCATGAAGAATGTTATAGTATGATACTACTATAATTATGAAAATGTAGAATTTTATACATGATATAGCCTTAGAGAAATAAATTCACATGAATTTTTATTCTTCATGCCTCTTAAGATTTTTAAAATCTATGGAATAATATTAATCAGCATTTAATATTTTAGCAAATATCAATTAACAAAACATATTTTTAAAATATTATAAATATTATAACTGATACAAGCAGATCTCTAAAAATTTAAGGTCAGTCTAATCTACACTGTGAGTTAGAGTTCTTAGGAAGATTCTAGCCCTGCTCAGAAAAGATTTGTAATTAGTTATACATGTAAGCATATATAAATACATGTATTGTTCATTAAATAATGAATAAAATTGATTAGGCATGGTTGCTATTGGCTAGTTGTTTCCTTTGTCCAGCATTAGCATTTGTCATAAAATTTGTCTTTTTAAATGGATTTTCTCAGTTATCTTTTAATTTAGAACTATTCTTAAGAATATCTTTCATTACTTAATTTATATTTCTATCTCAAAGCTCAATTTTTCCTTTCATATTTGATCAAAGCCATCTATGTGACTTTATTACATTGAGATGCTATAAAAGCTTTCAAATGGAAACTGAATCAATGTTCATGTGAGCATAAGGAGCTGGTATTGCTTTATTCTTCATTCATGATTACGATACCAAAGTCTGGAAAGACTAACTCATTTTCTCAAGTATTCAAACAGCTATTATGTCATAAAGATCAGATTGGGAATGTCATTCTAATTTAGTCTGATTTCTTTTCATTTATTGTTGTGTGTTTGTGTGTGGGGGGAGATGTGGGTGTGGGTGTCTATAGATTCATATTTTTCAAAACCTTCTGTAGTAAGGGTTCTTAAATTCTTCAACCTGCCTTCTAGCCCACCAACCAAAGGAAGGGGAGAAGAAAGGTTAATAGGAAACAAGGGATTTTGATATGTATAGAAGCAATTCTGTGGTGTGATTCTAACCTTTGTTGTCAGCATATTGGGCCAGTCAAAAACATAAAGCATGGGTCAGTAGCAAAAGTTCAGTCCATTTGACAAACACAAAACATGAATCAGTAACAGGGGCTCAAAAGAAACTACAAGACTCTGATGAATTGGCACGAGTCTGCAGAAGTGGGAAGAAGCAGCCAGAAACTACCAAGAAAAGTTTGTTCGAACTTTTCTCTCTAGGAAGACCACCAAATGCATTGTTAGGTGAACCAATGTAAGAGTGTTGCTCACTGTCCATTGGGTAATACTTATACTTTTTCCAAACATCACAAGTGCTCAAAAGTGTCTGCCTCTGCAAAATATCCTCTCACATATCTGCTTCAGTAAAACATCCTTTCATAAGACAGCTTCCATAAAAACACAACTGAGTCTCCAAAAAACCAGTAATTTTTATGTGCGTGTGTATGTGTATTTGTGTATGTGTATGTTTGTGTGTGTTTGTGTGTGTGTGTGCACTTATACATGTCTGTGCCATCTAAGGAACAAAGTCGTGTGCAGTTTCTTCAGTGATAACTTCTACCTTCTATTTCCTTCATCATAATTTAATAAGTTAAATACATAAAAACTAAGATCTAACATATTTCTCAAACAATTTATCTAAACCCTTATTAAAAATATAAATTATGCAGTTTAATCTATTGATAGGCATATGAGCTGTTGGTATCATAATCACTTATTTAATATGATAAGCTAATTTCAATAAGTCAATATGAATGAAACAGGAGCTACATGGAACAGTTTATAACACAGAGAGGATGTTTACAACAAAGTCACTGACTCAACTTTGTAGCAGAGAGACATAATTAATAAATAGAATGTTCAAAGCAAATGTCATGTACAGTCACGGTTACTGTATAAGAACCAGAGCTGACTTAAAAACTTATTAATGTGATAGCATTAGTGTTATATTTCATGCAAAGTATGATCAAATAAAATCTTGGAAGCAATTAACCTCAGAAATTATGTATTTCTGTAATATATTTGCTTAACAGTTTGCTGTCAAAGTATTATCAAGTAATCATAGAACTCCCACACAACTGGGACTGTACCTAATAATCATTAGTAGGGATCTGACGCTTTCTCGATATTCCCTCATAAGATCATTACTCTGTTAATGCATGTGTCACTTTATTTTTAATTATGTAACTCAATTATATTTATTGTTCTTTCATAATTAAAAACAGCTATGTAACACATAAGTGTGCTGAAGAAGCTTTAATGAAACCCATTTCTATGACAGTGTGCACTATTTTATAAGGCTTATTGTGAAATGTAATTTTTAGAGATATTTTTCTTGAGTTAGGGTTCAAAAATTGCTAATTAGATCTCTCTGGTAATAATGATAATCCATAGTATTGCAAAGTACACCTTAATCCCTGGTTTATATATTATTTTAATTTATGCATACAAAATTCCATATAGAAATTACAGTAGTTCTTTTCTTTTTTTTTTAGCTCAAATGTGTGGACTATTCTGATTTTTCCCTTAGTTAATTTTTGTGAATGAAGTTCTCTAAGTAAGGATGATTTGTTTTCAAGAAATGGAATAGTAGGTTCTCTTGAACTTGGTATACTAAGATTTTTTAGAATATTTATAGTAATTAAACTAAGTAATAATGTCATAAATTCTAATTCTCTCAGATGCCTACATACACAAAGTTTTATGCTAAAGATGTGTGACTTGTGTTAGCAAGAGATTCAATTACCTAAGAAGAGACATAGCTGACTGTGAATGAACTCTGCTTTTAATAGAAAAGTATGATTAACACAAGAAATAGCTTTTGTCCAAAAACAAATATAGAAAGTGATTGTTATTTTATTTGACACTGGGATTGAAAGGATATATTATACTGAACTACATTTTATTCACTTTTTAATTACTTTCAACTGTTGACTCCAATAAAGAAAAATTGGATTAAATGGAAATGAACATTGATTCATGTCTCCTTTGTAACAGAAAATACAATTTGTTTATAAATATTTTAACTATTTTATAAGAATTTTAGGGAAATTGTATTTTTTTTACATTAACTATGAAAAGCAAAGACCAAATAAAATCAAACTTTTAGGCTATTCTTATCAAATTCATAAATATTTTGAGTAATAATTATTACACACTTATAATATTCAATATTTTTTTCAAATTTCTACATCTTAATTTATCTAGTCTGAATATTTCTAAATTTTTGTCAAATATACTTTTGTTAGAGTATCAATTCCTAGCATGTCTGATTGGTCTAAGAATCATCACCAGTAAAATGAAAAAAAAATTGTACTATACTTATTACAGTTACTGTAATTTTTGTTATTGTTGCTATTGTTGTTTTCAATTGTTTTTGTTTGTTCGTTCCTTTGTTTTTTCTAGAAAGAATTTCCTGGTTAGCCTATTTTTCAGTCTCTGCTCCACCTGCGGATCTATCCCATATACAGAAACCAAACCCATACACTATTGCGGATGAAGGGAAGTGCTTGCTGACAGGAGCCTGACATAGCTGTCCTCTGAGAAGTTCTGCCAAAGCCTGACAATACAGAGGAGGATGCTTGCAGCCAACCATTGGACTAAGGACAGGGTCCGCAATGGAGGAGTTAGAGAAAGGACTGAAGGAGCTGAAGGGGTTTGCAATCCCATAGGAAGAACAACAATATCAACCAACCAGGACCCCCAGAGCTCCCAGGGTCTAACCTACCAACCGAAGAGTACACATGGAGGGACTCATGGCTCCCGCTGCATATGTAGCAGAGGATGGCCTTGTTGAGCATCAATGGGAGGAGAGGTTCTTGGTCCTATGAAGGCTTGATGCCCCAGTATAGGGGAATGCCAGGGATAGGGAGGTGGGATTGGGTAAGTGGTTGGGGCAAACACCATCAAAGAAACATGGGGAAGTGGGATGTGATAGGGCGTATCTGGAGGGGAAACCAGGAAAGGGGAAAGGGGATAACATTTTAAATGTAAATAAAGAAAATATCCAATAAAAAATTAAAAAAGGAAAAAGAATTTTCTGCATTTAGTCCTGCAACTCACAGCAATCTACCTGGTTCTCCCTCCCAGGTATTACTTTGATTAAAGATTTGCATGATCACTGACTGCCCAGCAACATTCGTCTATTTTAAGTTAGCTTACAGTTCTAATGTATTCTGTAAATTTTAGAAATGCAGACAGAATCTTGCATTGATACAAATAATGTTGTGTTAAATGTTGTATTTCTAAAATTTCATCCCTTACATATTGTTTCAATATAAAGAAAAATATTATTCAGATAGAAGTAATTATTGATAGATAAATAGCCAGTTTTTAACGTTCACTGGATATAAATGGATTTTAGAGAATATATAATTCAGACACATAGTGTCCTTTATGTTACATTAATAGTGAATGTAAGCACAGTGTGCAGAGGTGAAGTTCGACAACAATTATTGTAGGATTTTTAAATTAATATGTCTATTTTAGAACAGGGACATTTTACAGTGTAAGTATTTTATTATTTGTTTACTGATGAAAACTATAAAATTTATTACTTTGATAATGGATTTTTCACTTCTTAATATGACTATTTTAATGAAAAATATAGCCGGGCAGGGGCAGTGGTGGTGCACGCCTTTAATCCCAGCACTCGGGAGGCAGAGGCAGGCGGATTTCTGAGTTCAAGGCCAGGCTGGTCTACAAAATAAGTTCCAGGACAGCCAGGGCTGTACAGAGAAACCCTGTCTCGAAAAACCAAAAAGAAAGAAAAAGAAAAAATATAACATATTGCTCAATGAATGGCTGAATCATCAAAAGATTCCTATTTAAATTCAGTTTCAAGAATTTTCTGATAGCTACTTTTGGTTTAGACAAGTACAATATTTCCAAAATAAACACCTAAATTATATGGCCTTAATTCCTAAATTATATACATTTAACTTAACTCAATTAATTGAAAGAGCATTCTGAAAGTATTTTGTCAAGCCTAACATTTATGTAATACACATTGTTTCTATTTTAGTAGAATATTCATTTTAACATTATACTTAATATCTTAGAAAATAATTATTAAAAGTTGCATTTAGACTTCTGTGAATTTATACATATAACTTAGTGTTCAACTATATGCCTTGCTTATATTATACTATAGTTTTTAGGAGAAGACTCAATGTTATCGTTGAAAACCGATACTCTTCGTTTTTACTTAATAGAATGTATTTGTGATGACATTTTCCTACATCATGCAAAATTATACCAATAAATGGGGGATGTTTTTTTCTTTTTCTTATTGATTGTTTCTTAAATTATATTGTTAAAAACATTATATTTATATTATATTTTATGTGTATTAGTGTTTTATTTTCTGTGTGGGTGTATATATCTCAGGCATGTCATGTATACAGAAAACAAAAGAGGGCATTGGATCATCAAGACTTGAGTATTAGAGTTTTCAGTCACTATTTGGATACTGGAAGTAAATCCTCTTCAGGTCCTGCAGTCCTTCTTTCTATTCTTCCATTACAGTCCCCAAGTCCGTTCCACTGGCTATGAGTGTCTTGTATTTATGAGTCAGCTACTGGTTGAAGCCTCTCAAAAGACAACGATTTTCTGTTTGCAAGGATAACACAGTATCATTAGTAGTACTAGGGATTAGTGGATTAGGGATTAGGGATGGGTCTCAAGTTGGACTGGTTATTAGTTGATCATTCCCTTGGTCTCTGCTCTCTCACCAATCCCTGCATATCTTGTAGACAGAATAAAATTGGGTTTGAAAGTTTGGGTGGATTGGTGTCTCTATTTCTCTACTGGGGTTCTTGTCTGGCTATAGGAGATTGCCTCTTCAGATTCCATATCCCTTACATAGTGAGTCACAGCTAAGGTCACCCCATTGATTCTGAGGGTTCTCCCTTATTCTGGGTCCCTGTCTCATCCTGCAGACTTCTTCTGTAGTCTTCCTCCTTTTTTCTCCTTCTGTTTCTACTTCTTCCTCTTTGTTTCTTCCTTTTCCTCTATTAACAGTGAAGTGGGAAAAGAAAGACTTAGAATATTGTTGCCTGACCATGTATAGTGAAGCTTCCAAATTCCTTTTGTTTGGAGATTTCTATATCTTTCCACAAATATGAGAAGTTTTTCCTAATTATTTCTGGTAACAGTCTAGGTTTAGTGTTTATTTAAGTTGTTTATATTGTATGTATGCTTATCTTTTGTTGCTTAAATATTTCTCTGAGTTCTTTGGAATTTAGGGTCATAATAATTTTTTCTTTATTTCTATATAGTTGTACTACTGTTTTGGTATTTTCCTTCATTCACGTAATTCAATCTATTGGTTTGATATTTTTACTACATGCATCTAATTAGCATTGTCCTCTAAATGGTCACTAACTCTGTATTCAGGTAGCACTTAGAAATCCTCTTCTCTGCCAGTCAGCATCCTTTTAAATTCAGACTGTAATCTTTTTCACCCATCTCCTTGTTGTGGGGATGATGTGGTTTCTCCTTCCACCTGAATTTGTAAGCATCAAACATCACCTTTTGTGAGTGGGACTACTTAGTAATCCAAACAAACTTAGTCAATGTGTCCATCTTTATGGGAATAATTTTCCGTGACTGAGTTTAACTCTTTGTCAGTATCCATTGCATGAGGTCTCCTGCAGAATCATTGCAGGCTTGTCTCGAGTTTAGTGAGATCAATGTTTTTATACACAAAAATTTCTGTGCCTAAGGCTTTTAATAATGTAGAAGTCTTGACACCGAACTGGCTTACTACAGCATTAGTCTATTCTGAGCTAGAAATCACACTTCTAATGAATTTTATCATGAAATAAGTTAAGGAAATTGACAATTCAATTATCAAAGTTAAGTTAATATTACTGTTTCTTCCAAATTCTTTAACTCATTTTGTGATAAAACTCACTGGTACATCTGATATGAAAGTTCCTATATTTTCAAATGTTTTTGGTGCTTTAAGGAACATTTAACATAGCTACTTTACAATTTTAATTTTTTAAATTATTGGAACTATTTTATGGAATCTTGTTAAAATATTCATGTTATAATTCCACTAGTTGAAGATTTGTATACCATTTTTTTTGTTTTGTTTTGTTTTATTTTGTCTTGTGACAGGGTTTCTCTGTGTAGTTCTGGCTGTCCTGGAACTCACTCTGTAGACCAGGCTGGCCTCCAACTCAGAAATCCACCTGTTTCTGCCTCCCAAGTGCTGGGATTAAAGGTGTGAGCCACCACTGCCTGGCTTTTTATAACATTTTATAAACAAAATAATATTGGTGTCTATACTGCCCTTCAAAAGCAGGAAGCATGTGCTTCTGGAAAAGACATGTGGAAGTCAGAGATGCTATGTTTTTTCACTAGAAGTGGTATAAAATTCTTATCGGAAATCTGTGGCAATAGAAAGGATATAAAGTTTTGATGTAAAACTGAAATTAAGATATTCTTGCTAAGATAAAAATTGGCTAACAAAAAGGTAA
The DNA here is from genome assembly GCA_019843965.1 of Rhynchomys soricoides. Taxonomy (NCBI): domain Eukaryota; kingdom Metazoa; phylum Chordata; class Mammalia; order Rodentia; family Muridae; genus Rhynchomys; species Rhynchomys soricoides. The sequence goes on along the minus strand of JADRCH010000099.1, from coordinate 3,706,528 downwards.
TGAATGTTGACCTGCATAAATGAAACAATTCTTTCAAAGTTTTGAAGATGAAAATAAAGAAATACAAACACACAGTCTTTATTTTTTCTATGTGTAAAATCTTATAATTATGGCTGTCCTTTATTATAATAATTTTACAATCACCACAAATATTCTGTGACATTGAATATTTTGAGTGATTAAGTTGGTGGTGACTGGTATTCAGAAGTGGTAGTTAAGATTTTGGTCAAATTACAGGGCAACTGTACAATGTTAATCGTGTGCATCTGGAACAATTCCAATCTCACTCTGAGCTACCCAAGGTTCTTTATCACGGCTAACATCATTGATTACTCATTAACTCACTCAATAATTCTTTTGCTATTGATTTCTTAGTAACCCACATCAATCCATACAGGAACTGACCTTATCAAATTTAGTTATTTAATATTGGAGCTAAGTCACAGCTCAATTGTCTTGATGATTTCCATATTACATAATCAAAGAGTGTCTTGATTTCCATATTACATAATCAAAGAGTGTCTTGATGATTTCCATATTACATAATCAAAGAGTGTCTTTATTCACTAGTGTTTTGGCCTCAATAAGTTCTAACAAATTGGCTTAGGTTGTATAGTTAGGACCTGCCAGTATCTATGTTGCAGCTTTAAATGAGCATTACTGAAAAAACTACTTGGAGACTGTCCATTTAATCACCTCTGCTACTTACACTGGAGAACAGTCCTCGTTATTTTATGTCCAGGTCCCTTACTGAAATGTGACGAAATGAAACAAACACCACTCAACTGAAGTATGACTGTGTGTGACAGACAGTGCACAAATTCTCCTTATCTACAGTTTTAATAGCCCATGGTAAATCACAATCCAAAAATATTAAATGAGACTTCCATAAAGATGTAAGTCATATGATTTAAATAACTTCATAAGGCAGAGTTTTATAAGAGTTTTATTATTAGCTCCTGATGTTTAAATTAAGCTTTATTTAAGATAAGCAGACCCCCCTAGAGGTGCTACAGATGTGGGTTCTGTGTTACAAGTATGACCGTTGGTGGTAGAGAGAGGACAAGTTATTTTTATGCTCAGTGTTTTCACCTATGAACATCTGCATGATTATTGTCCTAACATTATGTAAAAAAAAAAACAAAACAACAAAAAAACAAAAAAAAAAACAAACCATGAGCCAGGGGTGCCAGACAAGAGTCTAGCCTGTGATGACCACCAAACCTATACCTTAGGGCCCAGAGTGGGAGCTAGCCTGAGATGACATACCAGTCAGGTACTGCATAGCCTGGGGTGGGAGTGGGGGCAGACCATACATAATATGATCCTGTACTGCACCAAAATACATGAGCAGGGCAGAGCACACTTGAGACCACTTGTGAGACAACTTTCAACACTTGGAGACCATGGGCACTGCTAAGAGGAGAAATTAAGTGGTGGAGAAATGGAAGAGGAAGAATAACAAAAGGATGTAGGCATGATGGAGAGGCAGAACTGGAGGCCCATGGTTAGGGTTAGTTAAGAACAGCCTCATATGAGTAGCTAGTGATGCCACCTGGGACCAAGGTGATGGTCCTGGATATTGTAGGACCACATCTGGGTTGATATGGCCCTGCAGCAACAGGAATCTCTTACCACCAAAGGCCAGACAAATATTCCTTGTCTGAGCTTATGCCCAGACACATGTTTATAACTGAGGGTTGTGTAGAATTGACTGCACTCCTCACCAGAGCATCCAGGAAATGCTGATCTAGAAGGCATGAGAGAAGGAACAATAACGATGCACTTAGCCAGCTAAAGTACTTGGGAAAGTGGCTGGAACATTGCAGAAGGTTTTGGTAAGCAGGCCCTGAGGGTACAAGCATAAGATGGCTGGCCCTACCTCTCCACTCTCCATGGTGACATAGATTAAGGAGAGCTACTCTCCTCTTTCCTTCTCCCTAGCTCCTTACCACCTGCAACAGGTGGGAGACCTGGCCATGTGATCATGGGAACAGGAAAACTGGCCCTGCCCCTCATCAGCTACAGTATGCAGCAGAGCATGTCTGGCACATCACCTGGACAGCATAGTAGAACTGACCCTGGATGTGGAAGTTATGGTGAGCTATGCCCAAGGGCTTGAATGTGTAAGACCAGGCCATGCATATTGTCTACTATGTTATGGCATTGGGGAGGAAGAGATCCCTTCTCCCTTTCACCCTTGCAATTGACAGCAGGTAGGGGGCTGGCCTCAAGGGTCATGAGAGTGGGAGAGCTGGTCATGTTCCTCACCAGTTGCAGTAGTTGGACTAGCGGGCCCTGCACTTCAGCTAAACTCCCTGGTTAAATCAGGGATGAAGAGGAGGGTTGTTGTTGAGCTGACCCTGAGGGTATGAGATTGAGAGAACCAGCAGTCTGAGGATCTCATGGCCAGCCAATGCCATGCAGAAAGAGCTGCAGTGGGCAAGTGAGTTTCCTGAATTTGGGATAAAGAAAGAGTAGGTAATTTTATTGTGTATGTAAGGACAGAGAAAAGATGATTGGCCAGGTTTTGCTCAGCTCTGATGGGTGTGTGCTGGAAAGCCTTTGACCTGGGATTGATTTTTGCTACTGATGTGCTTTTTCATGTTGTTAGTTCCTATATTCTTCATATATCTGGACTGATGTTCTTGGGCACAGAGAGACACTCACTGACTACAGCCTGGTGTGACTACTTCCTAGGTAATAGCCCACTCTGTTGAGGAAGTTCCGAGCAAATCAACATGAAGATAAATGTTCTTGATATAATGCTGTTTAAGTGAATTAATGTTTTCATGAATTCCTGATCTGATTTGAGTTTTAGAAAGATATTTAGATTTCAATAATTTTGGGAAGTTATGGTATTTGATTAAATTTTTAAAAGTAGGTAGAAGAATATAATGTGCCTCTTCCTTATAGAATAACAAGAGCTGCAAATGTTAGAATGGGGTACAGTGGGAGTTCATGCATTACAAGTATATTATCTTAGTACCAAGTCAGTTAGGCTTGAGAAAATTAATCAAAGAAAACACTTTAGGTTGGGCCTGAGTTTCTTTATCTTGTGATCTAGGGATGTGGTCACAGGTATCAATGTGGACTACAGAAAGGAAGGTCATAAAGAAAGAGTAGGTAATTTTATTGTGTATGTAAGGACAGAGAAA